>JARYGA010005717.1:0-18456 GCA_030545235.1 Helianthus tuberosus
GTGATCATTTCGTCTGCCTTATTTTAAGTACCCATAACTTTTCTCACTATAATTTTCTTCTATAAATCTATATCTCATCCACTCTAATTCCTAAATCTAATATGTTTTGCTTAAAGTTTCTATTAGAATTAGCTCTTAAATTAAATCCTTGATTATCTCTTAAGACACGATAAATCCTACTGCTCTCTTCTGGTAAAGGTACTACAGAAGATAATTAGAGCATGATGAACAGGACAAATCGAACATGATGTCTCTTATGATAATCAAGATCTCTCTAACATAAATGCTATCACTAAAGTTATTCCAGATTAAGTCTTTCCTAATACTAATCTATTATGTGTGGTTTAATCACAAGAACTCCTAAGATGCATGCCTTCATTTAAATCATAAATTATAAAGCTAAGTGGTATATGTGAATACATAATAATGTGCAATACCATGACCCATTAAGTTAAGGGCTTACGCGTGGAAATAGGTACGTTTTTCCAGTACATTACATACTAAGATTTTCACTTGTACAATTTGATGCATTATAAATCAACTATAACACTCAAAAGTACCAAAGTATAATGAGTGTGTTGATAAGCAACATATGTACAAAGAAATAAATGTTTGAAACTGGAAAATAAGATGTTATTCACCTTACAACCACTAATAGTTTTAAAAGAGGATTGTTCTAAGGTCCATAGACAAATTACAAGTGCTAATCCCAACTCTAAGGTTCTTCAAGGGAAAATCTCACTGCATAATTATGCCATTAGACTAGGCATAAGCAACGAGACTATCCATTACTCTAAAGAATAGTTGGATAAGTTAATTATGTAGTCATTTCTTAATGATATTTAAGTCTGATAATTTTTTAATATTCCAATTAACACATGATTAGTTGACTCTAGTTCCATACGTTTCCTTACCAGAACTCGACAAATAACTTAGACAAGAGTTAGTGACAAAAATTAAATGTTAAGACTATAGGAACCATAATAAGCAATCTTCTAACAACGTTTTCGATACCTTATATATATTTTGAAGATTAATCAGAATATAGTATCATAATTACACAATGTTATGAAGGTTGGGAGGTTTGCATAGTCAACATAAAGTCACACTTACCTTAAACTCTCATCTTATTTGTTCTAAATATCTGGATAGAAACATTACTAAGATGAAACTAGATGATACCTTACGTTTTCACAACTTTTGTCATCATGCAAATGAGAATTTGACAAAAGGAAAATGAGACTTATAAATTTCATCCATTATAACTGAAATTCATGAGAAATCATGACATGGTTAATGAGGATGATTTTTTCATTTAATCTCATTCTAAGTGATTTTAAATCATGACATTACAGCCCTAAATATTACTTGGCTTAAGGAATAAGTATGGGTCCATCATAAGTCATTCATTGACATTCGTGGAACTTATTCCAAATGGAATATTCAGACATAATTCATTTATCATTTAAAAGACTATCAACTTGTATCTAAATTTTGTCACATATGGCCCACAGTCTTAGAATAAACCTATTCATATATATACTTAATAAGATTTCTATTAAATATGTCCTTAAGTTTCTTATGACATTTGGACGTTAAGGAAATCAATTAAAGTCTAACATATATATGAAAGGTTCCCACGTCACATACCTCATTGAAACTTCTCTTGTAGCATTTCTAGAGATATCAAAGATCAGTGGGAGCATTAAGTGTCTTAATAATAACTTGCAATAGTTGCAAGAGGTGGGGGAGTGAAAACTTTATATTACTTCAATTTACACCTCTTGTACAAGACACTGCTCCTTTATGACACTGTTCTATCATAACTTATCTCCTTAAATCTAATGCTACTCTTACAAAAGTTTCATTGTTGCCTAATTGTGGGCGCACTTAGATTTCTTACCTAAACTAACATAATCCTCAACAAGAGAAACTACAACGAATAACGTCATTAACTCGTTTCTCTATTAGAATTTGTTGGTCGTTACATATTGACCATAAGCATGCTGAGTTCCTAAAGATTTCTAAGGTTAGTGGGAGTAGTCAAAGTCCTTATCATGATTTGCAAGGAATACAAGAGGCGGGGGGAAGAGTGTCATTAAATTTCACTCCAAATTTAACTCCGATTACACCTCTTGTACACCATACTGCACCAACTCTTACAAACTTAGAATCCTGAAAATGATAGCAACCTAACCAAGAGCTAATCCATAAAATTGAAACTTCTAATGAACCCAATAATCAACTCAGGAGGTCATCTATGTTTAAAAGCCTACTAACTTTGATGATTACATAACCTCCCTAATTGAAGTTGAAATGGATTTTGGAAATGTTTGCTGATCCTATTTCTTCGAATTAAGCCATTAGCGTCAATTAATCTTCTGGATGGAATAAAACAGTTTTCTAGTAAAACTGATTTTATGTGTTCGTATAACGTTTGGGATTTGATTGAATTATCTAAGAGTGTTCATAACTAAACCAAATCCTAATATAAGCATTAAGACACGAAGAAGCTTGATTGATTGTCAAAGGTTGTACTCAGGAAGAAATAAATTATTAAAGAATCTTTATTACATATCTAACAAAAGATTTCTTTGAGGATCATCACTGTTCTAGTAGCTTATAATAGTTTAAAGCTACATTAGATGAACATTATAAACAATTTTCCATAACAAATGGCTGACACATTTACATGTTCATTAGATAACATCCTAAAGTTTCAAACTGAAGGTTAAAGAACACTTTATTTGTAAGCCAATAAAATCCATGTATGGGTTAATGCAAACATCATAATGTGATGAAAAGCTAACGTAATTATTTTCATCAAGAATCAAGTGGATTAATGTACCTACCTCAAAATGAGTGGGAGCAACTAAAATAAACTTGTTCTCTTGACAAGTATATGTTACATAAGTCAAAGCATTGTTAGCACAAACTTTGATACAATAAATCTCAGAGATATCTCTTACGTGATTGATATCATAATATACTGAGATAGACCCAATGGGATATTAGTTCCGATTCCATAAGTTTAACATTAAATGGGTCCTTACATGTGTAACAAACAATACTGCTCTCCTTTAGAGGATAATAGGATAAATGAGATTGTTTATTTACGCTTCATTAATTAGAAGCCTTATGTAAGTTCAAGTCTACACTCGTTTAGATATTACTCACATTGCAACACACTAGATATGTCTAGATTAATGTGAAGCATTTAATAGAGTATTACAATATCTTTAAAAAGAAACGAGAGGCTACAATTTAAAGAAGAAGTGAGAATTAAAACCGGTTTATTACTCTAACTTTGTGATATTCAAAGATGACAAAATGTAATTTCGGGTATATCTTTATGTTAGCAGACAAAACCTATCTCATGGAGAAGTCATAATGGACTGATATCAACAACCTAAGTTATAACGACATAATATAGTCACTAAATGTTGTTGGAAATTTATCAGGGGACTCATAAGTTTATTAACTCCATATAATTAATGTTTTGAAGACTTAGTGTGATAAAGTCAGCTACCATAACTCCTTGAACAGTAACAGTTCAAGAGGTGCTGCATTAAGTTTCGATACGCAATTAATTATTCGTTTATGAACGAATTGAGGAAACTAAGTTTTGTATCGAACACATTCATGATATGCTTAAGGATCCTATATCTGAAAGGCCATTACCCATAAGTTTTATTAAGAGAGCTCATAGACGGGTATTAATTGATGGCCATGCGCAACTGCATATCGTACTATGAATGACTAAGTATTAGTTAATTTTCCTCATCAGTTTGATTTTGTATGTCTCTAAGAATATGTTCAACCGGTATAATGGAATATAGACAAATAAAGTTACAAATAAAACAAAGGGCTTATGCGTATTTTGATCATAACGATTAGGTTTTAAATTAAGGCTATAGTATGATTAATGGGGGTCCTGAGTCGCATAATGATTCAACGGCTGTATTTCTCTGCTATAGTACTTGTTTAAGGCTAAAATTTGTGTTAACTCCTAATCAGGCTTATCTAATACTCATAGTAAATGATTACTCGGCTAAGTGGGAGAATGTAAGATTAAATATATTATGTATTAATATTTAATCTATAGCCATTATAATCATTTACATAATATAGATCAAAATATATAATAACCTATTAAATAATTAGTTGGTAGTTGTTGATGGACCATATTACCCTTATTAACTAATTAGGTTTCCTCCTGGGTGCTTATATAAGGAGAATTATGTGGAGGTTAAAGGGTTACTCAATTACACAATTAGACAACCCGTTAGTCATAACATAACATCAAATTCGATCTCCTCTCCAAAAGCCGATTCCCTTTTCGGTTTTCTAAGTCCCCATCATCAGTCAGTACCCTAAGGAGGAACCAGGTCACACTGACATCTATGTCGAACTCTATGTCGTCTTCTCTCACTGGATTCTCCACTGCTTGCCTGTCTAATGCAATCAAATGTATGTTTTCATGTTTTCCTTTATGTTTAAACAGAACTGAACCAACACACCAAACCACCGTCCACCCTTAGACTCATTTTGACACAAGATGATCGACCGAGGACTTATTACTTTTATTTTACCCTACTACTGGTATTGTTAATAGGTTTTATGTTAACTTGTTTAACACCTATAATGGAAATGTCATATTTCTTTTTTTTTTCTTTTTTTGTAAACTACATGAGAGATATGATTAGCTACATAGTTAGAAACAGGATGACATCGGTCCCAACGCACATCTAGCTGATGACACATAACTGTGGGAGCATAGTGGTAGAGGCTGGAAGATGGAAGAAGGAAGGTCATCCGTAGTCATAACGCCCCTTTGTGGACGTTATGCGACACGTGACGCGCCACGTCAGCGTGTGGGCGTTATGGGGCCTTATGCATTAAAGGTCCATGCTTAATTTTGATTTTTTTTTAATCCAGTAAGCATTAAATCATTAAAGGTCCATGCTTAACTTTGATTTTCAGAAATTAAGCCCAATTCCTTGAATTTAATTAGTATACTTTAAATCATTAAAGGTCCATGCTAGTTTTGATTTTTTTTAATCCAGTAAGCATTATAGCCCCATGTCTAATTGGTTAATTTGTTTCAATTGTTTAACCTAACAGGATGTTTGATGATCATTTGAATGATACGTGTACTTGTTTGTTATAATGAAAAAGAGGTTTTTTTTTTGCAAGTTGCCATTGAAAACATTATGAATCGTTTTCAAAACATGAAAATGCGTACAGAGCAACTATTAAATGCATTTCTTATATATTTCAAATGACTTTGTAATTTTATTATTTGTTTTTATTCAATGACATTGTACTTTACTGAATTGCTTTTATTATGTGATTTGACACCGACTAGATTCGAACCGATCCAAAAAGTTCAACTCCAGGTCAAGAAAAATGACACCATAAGAAAAATTTCTTGCTCCGCCACACACACCCCAACCAACCCCAAACGCTTGTATTATATATAAACTTATATTGTAAATAAAAGTAGGAATTTGATTGCAGCAAGAATTTTTAAAACTTTCGGTACTTTTTATTATATAGAACACGTTATTTACATTAACATGAAAACAAACGCACTATTTATTTATTATTTAATAAAAAATCACATATCATAAAGACGACGAACATCTATCGAATTGTCTGTTGGTTGGATTTCTTTCACTGATCTATCGGTGATATTAAATGTGAATTGCATGTATATTTTACTTGTAATCTGTCTGTGATCGTTTGGTAACCTATGAGTAATTTATTTACCCACAACAAGTTTTTCGACGAATTATCAACAGGGCCTATGTTTACTGAGTACTTCTGACGGACCAATTTATCGCTAAAAGCAATCTAATACATAGTTTAGCTTACAAATAGCCCGGCTCATTTACACCTAAATCATTCTATTAACCAAACAACCCATGTTACATTATTACCACCCACGGAATCTTTTGCTTTGGCCAGAAAGGGAATATGGGTGGGTAAGGGCGACAAAGCTACGGAAGTTGTGGAATTCGCATGTTATATGAGGAAAGTAAGTAGGGCATATAAGGGCTTATAATTACTCCTGCACTCTTGGCACAATTACGAAAGAAAGAGTAGAGTGGAGTGGAGTGGAGTGAACATAAGTATTCATGATCATAAATATGTACGTAGCTTAGGTGGATGGGTGCATGTGCACACATGGGTGGGAGCCATGCACAATTGTTCCCCTATAAAGTTCGAATTTTTATAGGGGCATCCTGTTCTCTTGTATATCATTCTATCCATACTGAATATGAGATTTATCATATTCTATTACATATCTTATTTCTATTTCATTGGTATTATATACTTAGAGTTAATTACTGTTTTCGTCACTATGTTTTGTCAAAAATCACTATTTCAGTCCATTAGTTTAAAAATTGTGATTTCAGTCCCTATGGTTTCACTTTACTAACCATTTCAGTCCCTGTGGTTTCACTTTCGTAACCATTTCAATCCATTTATTCTGTAAGTACAGGGAATGAAATGGTTACGAAAGTGAAACCACAGAGACTGAAATCGCAATTTTTAAACTAATGGACTGAAATAGTGATTTTTGACAAAACATAGGGACGAAATTAACTCATATACTTATATTTATATCTTTTATTATACTTGATATCATACAACACATATAAGACATTAATGTAGAACATGTATTATGACGATATTTGATATCTGATCAATTTGATATAATAATTACATTGGTCCTTATTAATTTGGTAACAATGTTATTTAATTGTTTAATATGTTAGGCAAAAATCAAATACAAAGTCTCCTAAAAATAAGAAGTCGTAAGAATGGTATCAACAGACTCCGATTGACTCATTCAAGCGGCATTTTAACCGTCTCATCGAACTTTATAATATGTGATTTAAGGTTTTTTGCTTTTGGATGTTTAGTTTGTAGATTTTAGATTTTTTTAGATCATTGTTTTCTTTTTATTTATAATTGTGTCTTTTCTATATTTGCACCATCGTGTCGTTTTTGCGACTATTGTTTATTTTTTCCTCGACATTGTATAATATTTTTCGGTATTGTTTCTATATTTGCACCATTGTGTCGTTTTTGTATATTTTTTATTTCTAAAAGAATTTTTAGCATAATTTTACACTTAATATGTTTAGTAATTCAATGAAGTTTCATGTAGTTCTATTGAGAAAACTATGCACTAGTTTCATGTGCTACAACTCGATCAAGTTCCTTGGAAAAGTAGGAATACAATTGGGATTCTTCAAGAAAATCTAAATTAATACTTAACTTTATATTACTTTTTCTATTTAAGGTGCTTGGAAAAGTAGGAATACAATTGATGCATGAGTTATATACTGGACCTATACGAGGGGTTCTGTACGTGACGTATAGGCATGTACGCAACGTATAGGAGCAGCCAAATCAGACTGACATGAGTTGGGCACTGAGTTTGATGTAACCCTATACGCCCCGTATAGGCCTATACGAGGCATGTACGAGACAGAGGGTGTGAAAATAGGCAGATAGGATGTGTGGATAGTTTGAGCCAAATGCAAACTTTAACTAATATGTATGACCATTTTATGCGAAAACACATTACATCATATTAGCAAAAAAACATCTAATGAAAAAAAATCAGCAAAAATATTTGAAATATTACGGTACATACCTAAACATAGATAAAAATAAGCATGTCATAATAGCTTACTCGGAATTTTATAAAATATCGTAATTTTTAAGTTATAAGCGAAAAAGCAAATCAACCCAAAAGGATGTATAACAATAAAATATTATAGCAATTATATAAAAAATAATTATAAGAACATCCAAAACCTAAATTGTTCAAAACCCATCGCACATGAAAGAAAGTCTGTTTGTGAGAGAGATCGGAGAAGAGATGGGAGACAGAGACGGAGTAGGCTCTCCGGCGTCGACACAGGGGATCCGTCGCACATGACTTCGGTGTCGAGATGACCAAGGGGATCCGCCGGCGGCGAAGTTTGGGGCAACTCTCCGTCGTCGACATCGGTGAAGAGGTATCCACCTGCCGGAGGCAATCTAGCAACAAGTTATGTATTCGTAATATGTATTGCAATCTTACTGTTGTTGGTTATGAACCCTAATACATACAAAAGATTTGGTTATTAACCCTAACTAATTATTTGAAGGAGTTTTCTGTTTCTTTTGATATCTGATCAATTTGATATAATAGTTAAATTGGTCCTTGTTAATTTGGTAACAATGTTACTTAATTGTTTAATATGTTGGGCAAAAATCAAATGCAAAGTCTCCTAAAAATAAGAAGTTGTAAGAATGGTATCAACGGACTCCGATTGACTCATTCAAGCGGCATTTGTACCGTCTCATCGAACCCTATAATATGCGATGTTAGGTTTTGCTTTTGGATGTTTAGTTTGTAGATTTTAGATTTTTTTAGATCATTGTTGTCGCAACTCCCGACCCCTTGCCCCAAGGGGCGAGAGGCCGCGAGCTTGCACAGAGCCGGTGGTATCGGTGTTTATTAATTTGGCAGCGGAAATTAACATCAGGAGCGTAGTTAGGAAATAGTTTATCAGAGTTAAAACACCACACTTTTATAAATAATAAATACATGGGAAAACCCAAGTTTCCATTACAATATATTTATAGGGATAAACCCTAATTTATTGAAATAAAACTTCTTTCTTATTTAGGTAACTTTTATAGCCACCTTTTCCAAGCCTTCAGTGCTCTCCAGCTGGCTTCTATTTGGCTTTCACATTTTGTTACCTGAAACGCGTTTTTAAAAACATTTTATCAGCAAGAAATACTGGTGAGTGCATCCCAATTTAATCAAAACAAGCTTTTATCATTTTACAGTATTGAGGGCGATTACAATGTTTATATCTACCCAATTACCACCCATGGTACTGTAAATCCTGACTTGTGATCATGCTACTATTTATAGTATAGTAACAACTAATGTATACAAAACCCTAACATACCGACAGTAATTGTAGAATACATAGACTCAATCACTGTTATCATAATTTAAAACAATTGAGGTTTGTATAAAAAGCTTTACAAAAATAGATGTACTAACATTGTTGTTTTAGATAATACTACTACTTTCTGGTGACTTCCTGGTTATAATCTATTAAAATTAAACAATGCACGCGTGTTAGTAAGATAACCCAATTTTCATTAGCCATACGCCCGAGACAGAACTCCAACGACTGAGTCAGGCAGAGCCTTAACATGCGTTATGGAGCCCTAGATTAATCGGGTAGAGTAACTAATACGTAACGGGGGGTTATAATACTTACAACGAGCCAGAGCTTCGCTTTTTAGGGGTATTATATCGAGCAACAATATTGCTATTATAGGGGCTTTGAGAGAGAAAAGAATTGAACGACTTCAACTGACGCTGAGAAATTCAATTTATAGGCAGGAACCTGGGGGCCTCGCGCCCCGCGACAAACTTTTTTATCTCCTTCGCGGCCCGCGAGGGACCTAGGCTAGGCTCTAGCCTTGTCGACTCATGACCTAGCTTCACCACGCACAGGGACATGTGGCATCACAAGGGTTTGCTTGGTGTCACCTTGTCGCGGCCCGCAACAGCCTGGCGTTGTCTGCGTCGCGCCCCGCGAGCAACATATATTTGTTTTTAATTGATTTTTATTAATATAAAGGTATATTAAGGTTATTTTTCTTATACGGGGTATATTTTAGGACGCATAGGAGTATTTTAATGGTTTTGGGAGAGTTGTTATATCCTCCTCACCTTGTTTTAGATCTCGTCCTCGAGGTCTTCTGGAACAGGTGTGGATATTTCCTTTGCATCTCTGATTCGAGCTCCCAAGTGTATTCTGGTCCTCTCTTGGAATCCCATTTCACTTTGACTAAAACTAATCTCTTGTGTTTGAGATTCTTGATCTTTCTATCTTCAATCTGTAGTGGTTTCTCTACAAACTTAAGTTTCTCATTTACCTCTATGTCTTTAAGAGGTGCCTTTAATGTTTCATCTGTTAAACACTTCTTGAGATTACATACGTGAAATACATCATGTATTACTGCCATTTCCTCTGGCAGTTGTAGCTGGTAAGCTACTGGACCTATTCTTCTAATAATCTCAAAAGGTCCAACATACATGGGGCTTTGCTTTCCCCTTTTTACGAATCTGACCACTCCTTTCCATGGAGAAACTTTTAATAATACCTTATCTCCTACCTGAAATTCCGATGGTTTTCGTCTGTTATCAGCATAACTCTTTTGACGATCCCGTGCTGTTTTCAGTCTTTCCTTGACTTGAATAATCTAGTGTCACTCCCTCAAAATCCACAAGCGGAGTATTACCACGAAGCGTGTGACTGACCAGGATCATACCACTAATCATACTGAACATTTAATCAAAGTAAAGTAAAACCATGGCAAACCAAATGTTTAAAGTTCACCAAACCAAACATCCAAAACCAAATTTAAAAGTTAGCGGAAGCGAAAAGTCTAAAACCCATAAATAGTTTAAAACATAAAGTTTAATGTTAGGAACCCCACAGTTGGTTCCTTGCCACAACGATCACTCCACATGCAAGCCCCTGCCATGTACCTAACGACCTGCAAAGCATGTGGTAACGTGTCAACAAAAGGTTGGCGAGTTCACAGTTGGTTGTCTGTTTTAAAGTTATTCCAAAAACCATAAGTTGTTTCGAAAACCATAAGTTGTCATATTCCTTGTTCTCATAACCATATGCTATTGAGGTTACCCCAATGTTTCAAACCACTAGACCCGTAGCATATCGACTACTGACTTAAGTTATGTTGAGTGCCCTGAGTCAATGTCTATCATCATTGACTAAGTGCCCAAGTCCATTAGTCCACGCCTGTCCTCTACGGTTAAGTCGATATTAAAATGAGGGACTTAAGATAGAGTTTTGTCTAGTAAGTTTAAGGTTATCGCTCTTCCCAAGGAGAGCGGAGGTACGTATTCTACCCAAGGAGAATACACAGATTTTATCCCACCTAAGGGGGATAGTTGTTACTTAACCCATTCCCAAACCACCGGGAATCCCATGCTTTGACGAAAAGTGTGAAATCACCTTTGGTTGCTCGGTTGGACTCTTAAAAATAGCTAACAGTAAAGGTTGGTCAATCACGTCCTAGTATCATTACCATTTAGTCCATTAGTGGTTTCAAATAAGGCACAAAGTTCCTACACGCATCTACTACATAACATGCACTCACTTTGGCAGTTAACGCCCATATATACATTCCACCTATAACTATTCAAGAGCAAGCACACGATACTTCACATAACACTTTCGTTGACATATAACAAGTTGGATCATTATCAGATAACATAACCGACATTTAGACACGTAATTCACCACTTATAATGTTTCAGCTTTAACATCCAAAACTGCACTATTTTTGGGTATTTTTATAAAATAGTTATCTTATTCCAAAAATTCCCAAAATTTTACAGAGTGTTCTAAACGGTCCACGTTACATTATATAAAAATCTCAGGGTCCAATTCGTTACTGATTATTTTATAAAAATCATTTACCCGGCTGCAATCAGATTCGTCACTTTCTGACTGCAGTCCACGAAAAAATTCATTTAAAATTCATCTTAAATCCGATTGACGAAATTCCAGTTGGATAATTACAACGACACCCATAGCCATCTACTGTACGAATTTATGACCAGACTTTATCCATATTTCAAGTTATGATGAAAAACATAACACACATTTCTGCAAAAAAACGCAGCTTTTGCTGCTGTACAAAACGGACCTTTAAAAATAGCAAACGACCTCAAAAAAATATGATTCTAGTACTAGTTGAAGCGTTTTTCAAAAACGTATAAGTTAGACTTCAAAAAATTGATTTTTCGATTTATAATGGTTCGTTTACAGTCAACTGAAGTTGGCTGCAGAATCCTAGACAGATTATTTTTCAGCCCTAGTCGTTACCCGTACCCCCGTAACCGATTATTTATCAGACCCGCGACCCCTAAGTATTAATCACAGTAGTTTATTAGTCATTTATACCAGACTTAACATCCTCAACATCATGAATTTAACCCTAATCCATATATAAATCTCTATACAAACAGAATCAATCAAACTACATAACATTCTTGAGTTTCATCCCCCATATACAACAAATCAATGTTGCAACTTTCATGACTATCATTTATACACTAAAACACAGCCATGAATCATACTAAAGATAAAACTGCAGCCATGTATTTACAGAATTAGAAACCAAAACATATCACAACACTAACCGGAAGGAGATGAGAGAGCTAGAACGAGATGAAGATGAGAATCGCGACCGAAGGGAGGGGGCTGCCTTCCTGCTGTCGCACACCAAAGGGAACCATTTAGGGTTTTTGGTTTCTTTCCTCTAATGCACATACACACATACGTATATATGAAAATAAGGGGGTGGGGGCGGTTTGTGATATATGGGCCGCAAACAGCAAGTCAAAGAAGGAAAAGTGGGCTGTTGACCGATTGCAAAGTGGAGATGGGCCTATGTGGTTGCCGTGAATTGTAAAGAGAGTGAAGGTGTGAAAGTGGCAGCCATATTAACATGTATTATTATTATTATTATTATTATTATTACCAATTACTAATAAGAAAACTAATAACAATAATATAGTTTACATGTAACTAATGTAATACATATTAAGCAAGTTACGGTTCAAGCCTCATCAACATCAGGTTACGCGAGTTATGTCATGGTATCGGGTTACGCGAGTTGTTCCATGGTTCAAACGGTTTTGGTTGGGTAAATCAAATAAACTAAGTTATAACATAACGTAAACACATAACGAGAATTAAATTAGGAAAGATACCTGATTTTCTAGGATGTCACATCTTGTCCGTTGTTTCTTGTACTATCTCTGGTACATATAATTGTTTTTCTCCAACTTCTGCCCAACAGACTGGAGTTCGACACTTTCGTTTATAGAGCGCTTCAAATGGTGCAACATTGATACTAGTATGATAGCTGTTATTGTAGGAAAATTCTATTAATGGTAAATAATCGTCCCAATTTTCTCCGAAATCAATTACACAAGCTCTAAGCATATCCTCCATTGTCTGAATTATCTTTTCGCTTTGCCCGTCCATTTGAGGATGATAAGTTGTGCTTAGTTTTAACTTGGTTCCCATTCCTTTCTTGAAACTAGTCCAAAAATGAGAAATAAAAAGACCATTTCTATCAGAAACAATAGACAAATGAATTCCATGTAATGAAACTATTTCATTTACATATAACTTAGTTAATTGTTTCATACTAAAAGTTTACTTCATAGGTAAGAAATGAGCAGATTTGGTTAATCTGTCTACAATCACCCAGATTGCATCATTAACTTTTCGTGTTTTGGGTAATTTAGTAACAAAGTCCATTGTTATCAATTCTCATTTCCATATTGTCATTTCTAATTGTTGCAATAAACTTGAGGGTTTTTGATGTTCAGCTTTAACCTGTGAACAGGTTAGACACTTAGCAACATAGGTTGCTATATCCTTTTTCATTCCTATCCACCAGAAATTCTTTCTTAAGTCTTGATATATTTTATCATTACCAGGATATATCGTATACTTAGACTTATGGGCTTCTTCTAAAATTCAGTGGCGTAGGTTTCCTTGTTTGGGTATCCAGATTCTTTTCTTATGAAATTTCCAAATTCCATATGTTCCTTGTTCTAATTCCTTAATCATTCCTTTTAATTTTTCAGTATCGTCCTTGATTACTGTTTCATGTATTTCTCTAATTTGCTCATTTAAATCTATCTGCAAATTTATCTTGAGAGAACGTACTCGTCTTGGCTTTTCATGATACTTTCGACTTAAAGCAGCAGCTACAACATTAGCCTTTCCTGCATGATACTGGATATCACAATCATAATCACTAAGAATCTTCAACCAGCATCTCTGTTTCATATTTAACTCCTTTTTCCCAAAAACATATCTTAGACCCTTATGATCGGTGAAAACAGTAAACTTGCTACCATAAAGATAGTGTCTCCAAATTTTAAGGGCAAAAATTATAGCTCCTAACCCTAAATCATGGGTTGTATAATTCTCTTCATGATTCTTAAGTTGTCTAGAGGCATAGACTATTACCTTTTGACGCTGCATTAACACACATCCATAACCTAATTTAGAAGCGTCGCAATAGACTACCAGATCTTCAGTTCCTTCTGGTAACGCTAGTATGGGTGCGTTGGTTAACTTTTGATTTAGAATCCTAAAAGCTTCTTCCTGTTGTGGTCTCCATTCAAACTTAACTGATTTGCAGGTCAATTTCGTTAAGGGGATAGCTATTCTAGAAAAATCTTGAATAAAACGTCTATAATAACCTGCTAGTCCAAGAAAACTTCTCACCTCCGTTGGTGATTCAGGGACTTTCCACTTAGTAATCGCCTCAATTTTTGTGGGATCTACATGAATTCCTTCATGATTAACCAAGTGTTCAAGGAATTGCACTTCCTTTAACCAAAATTCGCATTTTGAAAATTTAGCATAAAGCTTTTCTTTTCTCAGCAAATTTAAAAGTATAAACAAATGCTCTGCATGATCTTCTGTATTCTTAGAGTAAATGAGAATATCATCTATAAAGACAATTATGAATTTATCCAGATATGGTTTACATATTTTGTTCATCATGTCCATAAATGCGGCTACGGCATTGGTTAAACCAAATGGCATGACTGTAAATTCATAATGACCATACCTTGTTCTGAAAGTAGTTTTAGGAATGTATTCTTCCTGTACTTTCAATTGATGATATCCTAAGCGTAAATCGATCTTAGAAAAGAATCGAGCTCCTTGCAGTTGATCGAACAGATCATCGATTCTCGATAGTGGGTACCGATTTTTAATCGTAACCTTGTTCAATTCTCGGTAATCAATGCACATACGCATTGATCCATCCTTCTTCTTAACAAACAAGATTGGTGTTCCCCATGGCGATAAACTAGGCTGTATGAAACCTTTCTCCAGAAGTTTGTCCAACTGTTTCTTCAGTTCTTGCATCTCTGCTGGTGATAAACGGTAAGGTGCCTTGGCAATCGGTGCTGTCCCTGGTATTAGGTGAATTCTAAATTCAACCTCTCTATATGGTGGTAATCTAGGTAACTCTTATGGGAAAACAACTGAGAATTTAGATACTACGGGAATATCTTTTCATACTTTTCCTTTAGTGTTAATGATTATGGAAATCATATACACTACTGATCCTTTCCTTGCACAACTTGTTGTTTTTATCACAGAGATGATTTTTTTGGACCTAGTTGGCTTATCTCTTTTAATTGTGATGTTTTCTCCTTTTGGTGAATTTATTTGTACTGACTTTTGATCACAAAGAATACTAGCGTGATTAGCTACTAACCAGTCCATCCCTAATACAATATCAAATCCAACCAGATTCATTGGATAAAGGTTAGCACTAAATTATGGTTTAGAATTTCTATTCTTGCTCCCTGCAAGATTTCAAAAATCTTAATGGATTCTCCATTTGCCGTTTCTACCAGACATTCTTGTTGAAGTTTAGTTAATGGTTGATTGAGAAGTTTGCAGAACGAAGTATTAATAAAACTTTGGTTTGCACCAGAGTCGAATAATACTTTAGCAAAAATATCATTAACTAAAAACGTATCGGCAATCACATCCGGAATCATCTTGGCTTCTTCAGCTGTCAGAACAAATGCTCGGGTATTCTTGGTAGTTTTGTTGTTTGTTGCTAGAGCTAGTTTTGGATAGTTCGGTTTGATAAGCCCCGTCTCTCCACAATTCAAGCATAGCTTATTGTTGGGTTTCTTCCTGCAGTCTTCTTCCTTGTGTCCAGACATTTTGCAGAAGTTGCAGTATATTGAGCATTTTCCTGAATGCTTCTTTTTGCAGTACTTACAGTAAGGTGCAGAAGTAGAACCTATACTTTTCCCACGGTAGTTATTTCCATAACGAAATTCTTGGGTAAGTCTCTGATCTAGGTTCTTTCTCTGGTTTTCTTCTTGCATACGTACCAACTCATCAGTCAAGGTATTGGCTAATTCTACTGCTTCTTCAACGGTTTGTGGTCTAGTTGCCTTGACTACATGTCTGATTTCACTAATTAATCCCCAGATGTAACGGGAGATTAATATTGGTCCTGGTGAGGCTAGGGTTGGCACTATTCTAGCATATTCGAAGAATATGGTAGTGTAACCCTTGCAGTCTATTCCAGTCATTTTAAGATTTAAGAACTTATTAGCGATTTGTTCTTTTTCATGAGAAGGACAAAATTTCCTTTCAACTATATCCTTAAAGTCAGTCCATTCCATATTATAAATTTTATCACTTCCTTTAGACTGGAGAATAGTATTCCACCATTCTAAGGCTGCATTTTTAAAAAGATTAGAAGCAAACATAATCTTATCTTCATTTGCACATTTGCTTATTTTTAAGACTGTCTCTGTCTTTTCTATCCAACGTAGAGCTGCAATGGCTCCTTTATTGCCAAAGAATTCTGTTGGTTCGCAAGACCAGAATTCTTTGTAAGAACTGGTAATTTGACATGGTTCTTCTTCTTTTTGGAATTGGTAATTTGAGTAGCGGTCAATTATTCACGATGTGACTTGGTTCACTAGGTGGTCGTTTACTTCCACTTTTATTTTTTTCTGTTTTTTTAACAGACTTGATAATATATGGCATAGCATCTATAATTCCTTGTGCTACTATATGTTGGATGGCACTGTTATCTACTTGGTTTCCATTATTATCATTATTCTGGTTTTCCTGATTTACTTCGTTGTCCATCTAGATTTACAAACATTTATCAGGTATTAATATCACAGAATAAAATTTAATGCAAACAATCAAATAAACAAATTGATCAAAAACGTCGAACATTGCGACTTTTACTCTTTTCATATATATATATATATATATATATATATATGTGTGTGTGTGTGTGTGTGTATTACAACCTACAACTGGAATTTAAACACACCAATAGTTATGCATCCATAGATATTAGGTTACCAATTTTAGTTGATTTGATTTTTTTTCAAACTACATGCATTTATATATATATATATATATATGTGTGTAATGTGTGTGTATATATATATATATATATAGGATGAGGATCATGAGTGAACAACATCCTTGGTTGTGAACTGTGTGAACCAATCTCATCCGTTCATTTGATTAGATGATGAAAAGGTTAAGATTGTAATTATACTTTTGATCTTTATCTTTAATTATATTTATTTAATGATTTGCAGTTACCATATCTTTAATTTTTGGAAAGTATAACCAAAACACCACTATTTAAGAATCTACACAATAACAAATCTCAATATATACACTTGTCTATTTATGGTTAATACATGTGTATTCATATACTAAGTTTGTCAACATAGTCTACGTTACATATTCGAAAGATTTAACATAAAAGCTTTAACAAACGTACAACTATATGTCACTAATCACACATGGACAAATCTCTCTATATACACTTGTGTATTTGTCGTTAACGTCGTTAATACATCTGTACAGTTCACACATATACACATGTGTCTATTAATATAATAGCCTTTTCCCACAAAATCTACGTTTCATACGTATATACAGGTTGGTTTATACAAGACTTATACACTTGTGTATTATTACATATGTGTTTCCACAGGTCGGTATAAACCAAACTTATACAACAGTGTATTATTCAAGTACATATATGTATACAGGTCGGTATATACCAGATGTACACACCTGTGTGTTATTCAAGTACATATGTGTATATAGATCGTTATATACCAGACTTATACACCTATATATTATTACATCTTGTTTTCACTATCCATCTTTTTATCAAACATTGATCTAATACATATATGTATAAATAATGTAATTAAATATTTTTAATCATGTTCTAGATGAAACAATATTTGATAATGTTTGTATTTTTTTTTTAAATTATAAATTATCAAGTTAGGTAATTGGTGAGAGAAAAAACTATAAAGAATGTAATTAAATGTTTCTTTAATTGGAAAGAGAAATCAAGAGAGAGAAAAAAATCAATTAATTAAATGAAGTGACAAAAATACAATTATACCCTTATGTGTATTAAAATAAATAGAAGTTACAAAAGGTAATTACAATATTGCCACTAATATTAAAATCTAGATCTACAAAATCAATGGATAAGATAAGTTCATTTTGTTCACAAATACAACATTGTTCACTCATGAACCCTACCCTATATATATATATATATATATATATTTACTAAGGGTTGTTCATCCAGAACCGCATTTCTTGCTCGTCATATTTCCACACGAGCTTTTCTCCTATCTGTTTTATTCTCTCTCCTCCTTCTATCAGTTCTTCACCATATGTGCGGAGTTCCTGCACATTCTCGTCACTCATGGGTGGTCGTGGTGTGGGTACTGGGTTAGGGTACTGAGGTATCGATTCT
>JARYGA010005718.1:0-15502 GCA_030545235.1 Helianthus tuberosus
AACACTCGCAACATCTACGTTTGGTTCTTGAGTTACTCCAGGGAAACCGTCTCTATGCCAAATTCTCCAAGTGTGAATTTTGGCTTGAGGAGGTTCAATTCCTCGGTCACATCGTCAATAGTCAAGGAATTCATGTCGATCCTGCGAAGATCGAAGCTGTTAAGAGTTGGGTTACACCAAGGAACCCGTTCGAAGTTCATTCTTTTCTCGGATTGACGGGTTACTATCGCCGATTCATCACTGACTTTTCGAAAATCGCTGTACCTCTTACCTCTCTTAAGCATAAGGACAAACCTTTTGTTTGGGGAACTAAACAAGAGGAAGCCTTTCAAAATCTCAAAGCTATGCTTTGCAATGTTCCTGTGCTCTCACTGCCCGACAGAAACGACGATTTCGTAGTCTACTGAGATGCGTCTAACCTTGGTCTTGGTTGTGTTCTCATGCAACGGGACAAGGTTATCACGTACGCCTCTTGACAACTCAAGATCCACGAGAAGAATTATACAACCCACGACCTCGAGCTAGGCGTAGTTATTTTTGTGTTAAAGATTTGGCGACATTACCTTTACGGTACCAAGTGTACGATCTTCACCGATCATAGGAGCCTACAATACATCTTTGACCAGAAAGAACTGAACATGCGCCAACGCCGATGGGTTGAGCTCCTCAACGATTACGAGTGTGAGATTTGTTACCATCCAGGCAAAGCAAACGTCGTTGCCGGTGCTCTCAGTCGACGAAGCTATTTGCATAGCATTCGTAATTCTCAAGCCCAGCATAATCTCGAAGCTCTCATCCGCGACGCCCAACATGCTTGTTTTACCGAACGTACTTTGAAGAAGGAAAGGATCATCAACGATGGCGCCCAACTGGTGAATAAATCTAATGGTATATTCCATTATCTAGACCGAATTTGGATTCCCAAGCGTATGAATTTGCGACAAATTCTGATGGACGAAGCCCACAAATCCAGGTATTCTATTCATCCCGGTGTTTAAACGCAATCACAATCGCAGCTCTATCGTAACACAATCCAATCGCAAACGCTAAACGCAAGTTATTTATAGTGATTGTATGTTAAATATAGTAGTTAGGTTAATTGTGTGACTAATGAATAATACTATCGCATTGCTCGCTCGAAACGCATCGCAACGCTCAACACGCAAAATGAAACATCGAAACACAACTCGCCAGAGCCACTCGATCGAATGACCATTCGATCGAATGGTCATCCGAACGGAACGGATGACCATCCGATCAGATGGCCATCCGATTGAAGTGACATCCGATCCGATCCATATGCCACTTTCCTCATTTGGAAACATATAAATACCCCTGTCACATCACCAAAGTGATGTGATAGCTCACTCTCGTTTGACCAGCGTTCCAGACCTTCTTTCCCTCGATTTCTCGCGATTCTTGTAAGTTTTCTACTCAAATCTTGTAATTCTATGATCTACACACACTTCTTCATCATTTCCACCTTTGGATCTTAACTTTTGACCGTGAAATCAACGGATTTGAGGTGTTCTAGGATGATGTCATCATGGAGTTCTTATGAACTTCAAGTTTTGGCATTATTCCGCCAAGAACAACTCAGATCTACATGAATTCCACATGTTTTAACGCTATTTTCATCTAGATCTAAACTTTTTCATGATTAAAAGGATTGAAAGATGGGTTCTAACTTTCTTTCAACTCTTTTACACTCAATGCACTCAAAACGATAGAATCGGATCTAGTTCAGACCTTCTACTCATTTCCTAGTGAAGTGTCGGTCCAAGATCTGATCCTGTCAACGAGACAACCGAATTTGGGTTGAACACGAACAACCATTGTGAACAGTTAACTGATTCGGATTGGGGTGATTCCCGTTCGTTCGGATAACTAGGGCCTAATGGGGTTCCTGTTGTTCAATACGTAGTCATACCGTCTCGATCAAACCGCAAAACTTTCAAAATGTTAAAGTTTCAAGACGATCAGGTTGTTGGGACGGATTGCCGTCCGATCGGATTGCCATCTGATAGAACGACAATCCAATCGGATTGCACCAAGACTTCAACACTTAAACTTTTTGTAAATTTTCAAGGATCATTGGTTTCTAACGGATTGCCATCCGATCGGAAGACCATCTGATCGGATGACAATCCTGCTGTGAACTTGTTCTCACAAAGTGTCCCGTCGATCGGATGAAAGACCGTTCGATCGAGCGAGCGACCTGAAAGGTAGAGATACTTCTCTGTTTTCAAAATGCTACAACGAAAACTTCAAAGCCATCATACACAAACACATCCATCCCAAACGAGTGTCAATCCGACCGAATAGCCATCCGAACGGATGACCATCTGAACGGATTGACATCCGATCGAATGACCATCCGTTTGGATTGTCATCCGATCGGATGACCATTCGTCACTTGTTCACTTTTCACCGTTTAACGCACCGTTCTTCGCTTATGCTATCGTTAACTGTTCAGGTTAATCTCTCAGCGCTCCCTTCAATCCAAGAGAGTGTTTAATTACTAAACACGATCTATGAGTATACTCGATCCCTTTTTGCTTTATGCACTTTTGGGTGTTACATACGTTACTTATTCTAAATCACAATCGATCACACAACGCAAACACTTTATACGCTGACCGTTACTGCATGTTATACATGTTACTCAATGAATGCTTGTATGTTATGTTAACACAGTGATTGTTGCCTGACGCCTTAGCAACGATAGTACTATAGTTTGGACTCAGCACCTGTCATGGACAGGGGTTGTTAAGGTTATTTCTTCACGTGTCATAGTGGTGATATGTGTTGCGCATTCTACAACTTACAGTCATGTCTGTGCATATTTCTTTGTCGATAACCTACTAGCTTCACATTAAACATGTTAAATGCTGGTGATGCGTAAACACTTTCGAACTCTATTATTACTATTAAACTTGTATGCTCACCTTTACACTATGTGTATTGACCTCTATTTTATCGTATGTGACAGGTGCTTAGGATGCTTGCTTGCTACTTGCTGGAATTAAGCTAGGATGGGGTCTAGAAACAAACAAAAACAATTTATATTTGAGTTTTCGAAACAGAACTACTTGTCTTTGAATTGTCTGTAATTGTTGGTGCATATGTCTGTCGACTTCGTCTTTTATCGAGTCTGGTATTGGATTAGATAGATCAGGGCACGATTTACGAGAAAAAACGAGAAATGTATAGGTGTGAGCCATTTCGCATGTCACACCCCCAAAATCCACCATGCGGAGTATCACCGCTTGGAGGCTTGACATGACCAGGATCGAGCCACCAATCATTTTGAACAACATAATTAAGTAAATAAAACCAAACACAATACGATTGGTGACCAAAAGGAAGTAAACCGATTTTAGGTTAACAGCGGAAGCATAAAACATAAGTTCGAAACACAAGTCCATAGTTCATAAGTTTAAAGTCCAAAACGTAGGTTTAATAAGTTCATAAAGTTTATTCATTAAGTACGGGACATATCAGTTCGCATCCCACAACGACCACCTCCATATGCAAGCTCCATAGCATCTAATGACCTGCAAAGCATGTAATAACGAGTCAACAACAAAGTTGAGTGAGTTCACGGTTGGTTGTCCATTTTAGGGTTGTTTCCAAAAACATAGTTTAATCTCATTCGGCTATCCAGCCGTGGGGGTTACCCCATAGTTCGAAAACGTTTATTTGTTAACCATCCCATGTACACCTTCCCTGGCTATCCAGCCCGGCACTTTGGCCGTGGGGAGCAGCCCCAGTATTTTAAACTACCAGACTCGTTTATCATATCGACTACTAACAAAAGAAATCAATTGTGCCCTAGCGTCGGTGTTCTGTCACCACCGACGTGCCATAGTCCATTAGTACACGCCCGTCCGACTGGCACGGTGTGAGGTTTGTTAAACCTAATAGCGCTATTAACTAATGACCCGCTCGCCATAGCCTCGGCGATTAAGTCGATACAAAAAGGGAGGGACTTCGCAGATAGAGTTCTAGTCCACTAAGTCTAACACGTCCCAACAGGACGAGGAATTTACATTCCTGAACACGTCTCAAAGGACGAGGAATCCCTATTCCTGTACCCATTCCCATTCCCACCGGGAATTTACCATGCTTTGTAGAAAAGTGTGAACTCACCTCGGTTTGCTCGGTTAGATTCTCAACTATAGTTAACAGTCAAGGTCGGTCAATCACGTCCTAATAAGGTACGGATAACAATCAGTTTCTCATGCATAACACGTATCCTACGTATGGTTTATTTGCGCATTACTTCTACCACATAACAGGTACACACTTTAACGATTTATGCATATATAAACTTCCCATCCATTCCCCACTCATAAACAAACATACGATATTGCACGTAGCACATATAACATGTTAGATCATTCACCGATAGCATACTCGACGTTTAGACACGCAAGTCACAACTTATGTCAATTCAGCATTAATATTCAAAACTGGCTGTTTTCGGACATTTAAATAAAATAGTTAAATTATTCAAAAAATTCCCAAATTTTTACAGGATGTCTTAAACATTCCATATTTTATTGTGTAAAAATATCGGGGTCCGGTTCATTACCAATATTTTATAAAAATTCATATTCCGGACTGAACTCAGATTTATGTATTTCTGACCACAGTCCACGGAACAATTTATTAAAAATTCATCGAGTGTCCGATTTACGAAATTCCAGTGGGGTAATTACAAATGCATCGGTTGTCATCTACTATAAAAATTTCATGGTCCGATTCATCACAAAACTCAGGTTATGACTGAAAGTATGACACCCATTTATTGCTGTCAAAATTCAGCTTAAGTTGCTGTTACAAATTAATACTTTAAAATAGTAAACGAAGTCCAAAAATTACGATTCCGGTGCCATTAGAACCGTATTTCATAATAACATATTTTAGATTCAAAATATCGGTTTTTCGTTGAGTTTATGGCCTGTTTACAGCCAACTGAAGTTGGCTGTAAAAGTTGGACAGATTCTGATTTTCAGTGTTTAACCTTCTAAATCGTGTTCGATCGATTCCGTTAACAAGTTTAGTGACCACAACAACGTGACACATTAATATTAATCAGTAAAACATCAGATAATCAACCAATAATCATAATCACACAAGATCTACATGATTTACACTAATATTCATCCATTAACCACCTTGTTCATCACTTTAGTAGACTTTTAGTTGGTGATCTTATATGTTAGTGATTTTCAACCGACGAAACTCTTATTAACCACTTTAGAATAGATCAAGAAGATGTTTAGAGTCACTTACTACTAGCTCGAGGCTAGGGAAGATTCAAGGCAAAAACTAGGTGGTTAATAGCGAATGGAGAAGGTCCTTCAACTTCCGAGCGCACCAAGCTTCGTTGTTCACCTTCTTACACCTATGGATGTTCTTGGATTGCTTGAAGATGATCAAATGATGGTGGTGATGGTGCTACTTGTGGCTGGCCGAACCAAAGAAAGAGAGAGAGAGATAGTGCCAAGTTTTCTTGTGAAGTGTTTGAATGAAATATGAACTTATGGGTTTACTTATAGACCATTTATCTTAATTAACCATTGGATCTTGTGCTCCCAAGATATTAAACATGTCTAAATAAAATAATCAAGTGTGTAAGGATGTGTCCCCTACATGGGACTGATTTGGTTATGGGGGGAGGGGTATTTGGTTTGGTTTCAATTGATTAGTTAGTAACTAGTTATGTGTAGTTAGGGATTTAAGTTAGTTACTAGTGTGTCATGAATTATAATGGGTGTTCGGGTACCCTAACTAGCTCAGAAAAGAAAAGCAATGTCATTGACAATATTTTCATGTCCCGGGTGATGTCCGGTTGTTCGGTTCGATACTGTTCCGTTAAAGTGCTTAATTAACCCGAAAAGTGTCTTATGTATATATTTTTGCAACGTTTTTAATTTTTAACACTTAGGAAATCACACAGGACTATTTAGTAACTTTTCTGTACATTACTAGTATGTTTAACAAATACATGTAAGTATAACACAGATATCAGAAGCAGTTAAATGATTCAGCACAGTCATTAAGCACTTTAATTTTCATTAATAAATTGTACGGAATACATGGGATTTTGAGGGTTGTCACATTCTCCCCCTGTTAAGAGAATTTCGTCCCGAAATTTAGCGCGTGGTTATTGAGGAAGCTAGTTAAGTTGCGTTGTTTTCCTAATTTTCCTGGGGTGTCACATCATCCCCCCGTTGATTTGGAATTTCGTCCCGAAATTCTGCAGTAGCTTCAGCCTCAGTAGTGGTTGCGTTTTTCTTAAACAGCTGGGGATACTTGAGTTTCATTTGGTCTTCTCGTTCCCAGGTATACTCTGGGCCACGACGTGCATTCCAACGAACTCGAACGAGAGGTATTCTTGTGTGCTTGAGAATCTTAACATCTCGATCAGTAATCTCTACAGGTTCCTCGACGAATCGCAGCTGGTTGTCGATTGTGAGTTCCTTGAGAGGAACTATGAGGGTCTCGTCTGACAGATACTTCTTCAGATTTGACACGTGGAATACGTTGTGAACTCCGCTGAGTTTTTCGGGTAGATTCAACCTGTAGGCTACCTTGCCAATTTTCTCAATGACTTCGAATGGTCCGAAATAACGCGGATTGAGTTTGCCTCGTTTGCCAAAGCGGACTACACCTTTCCAAGGTGAGACTTTGAGTAGCACTCGATCTCCAACCTGGAGCTCAAGTGGTTTTCTTCCCTTATCAGCATAGCTTTTCTGACGGTCACGAGCTGCCGCCATTCGCTGTCGTATCTGAGCAATCCTTTCTGTTGTATCTACTACGAGTTCTGGGCCAGTGATTTGGCTGTCACCAACTTCTGCCCAACAGAGAGGTGATCGGCATTTGCGTCCGTACAATGCCTCGAATGGAGCGGCCTGAATGCTGGTGTGGTAGCTGTTGTTATACGAGAACTCCACTAACGGGAGGTGTTTTTCCCAGCCATTGCCGAAGTCGATTACGCATGCCCTAAGCATGTCTTCCAAGGTTTGGATGGTGCGTTCAGATTGCCCATCCGTCTGTGGGTGATAAGCGGTGCTCATATCTAAACGTGAGCCAAAAGACTTGTGCATTGCTTGCCACAGTTCAGACGTAAAATGCGCATCACGATCAGAAATGATGGAGGTTGGCACTCCGTGCCTTGATACCACTTCCTTTAGGTAAATGTCTGCAAGAGTAGAAAACTTATCCGTTTCTTTGATAGGCAGAAAATGTGCAGACTTGGTCAGTCGATCTACGATCACCCAAATGGTATCGTTTCCGCGTTAAGACCTAGGCAGACCAGTAACGAAATCCATGGAAATTTGCTCCCATTTCCATTTCGGGATCTCCGGTTGTTGAAGTAGGCCTGATGGTTTCTGATATTCAGACTTGACTCTCGCACAAGTCAAGCACTTGCTGACGTAGGTTGCTATGTGGGCTTTCATGCCAGGCCACCAATACGTAGTCTTGAGGTCATGGTACATTTTATCCGAACCAGGATGTACCGAATAACGAGACTTGTGCGCTTCGTCCATCACAAGCTCGCGTATGTTTCCATAAAGTGGAACCCAGATGCGCCCTGTTACATAGTAAGCGTCGTCTTCCTTTTGTTCTAGCCGCTGCCTCGATCCTCGTAGGGATTCAGCCCTGATGTTTTCTGCTTTCAATGCTTCGACCTGAGCATCACGAATCTGAGCGGGAAGGCTAGAGTGAATGGTAAGCTGTAATGCACGTACACGCTTAGGTAGGGTATCCTTTCGACTGAGGGCGTCGGCCACAACATTGGCTTTGCCCGGATGATACTTGATTGCGCATTCATAATCGTTCAAGAGCTCAACCCATCGGCGTTGATGCATTTTTAACTCCTTTTGCTTGAAGATATGCTCGAGACTCATGTGATCGGTGTAAATGGTGCACTTGGTACCATACAGGTAATATCTCCATATCTTAAGTGCGAAAACAATTGCTCCCAGCTCCAGATCGTGAGTAGTGTAATTTCTTTCGTGAACTTTGAGTTGGCGTGATGCGTAGGCAATGACCTTGTCACGTTGCATCAACACGCAACCAAGTCCTTGGATGGAAGCATCACAGTAAACCACAAAATCGTCTGTACCCTCAGGCAATGAGAAGATAGGCGCGCTACAGAGTCTATCCTTCAAGTGCTGAAATGCAGACTCTTGTGCATCACCCCAACGATAGATCACACCCTTCTGAGTCAGTGAAGTGAGAGGTTGCGCAATCTTGGAGAAATCTTTTATAAACCTTCTGTAATATCCGGCCAAACCCAAGAATTGGCGGATTTCTGTTGGTGTACGGGGTGCAGGCCAGTTCTTGATCGATTCAACCTTAGATGGATCCACATGAATTCCATCCTTGTTTACCACATGGCCTAGAAAGTGGACTTCGCGAAGCCAGGAGTCACATTTCGAAAACTTGGCATACAACTGTTCTTTTCGAAGAAGTTCCAGCATAAGTCGTAGATGCTGCTCGTGTTCCTCCTGACTCTTAGAATAGATCAGGATATCGTCGATGAACACAATAACGAACTTATCCAGGTAAGGCTTGCACACTCGGTTCATGAGATCCATGAAGACCGCTGGTGCATTCGTCAGTCCGAATGGCATAACCAGAAACTCGTAATGGCCGTAACGAGTTCTGAATGCTGTTTTGGAGACGTCCTCATCTCGGACCCTCAGCTGATGGTATCCCGATCTCAAATCAATCTTGGAGTAATAGCTCGACCCTTGCAACTGGTCGAACAAGTCATCAATACGTGGAAGAGGATAACGGTTCTTCACAGTCACCTTGTTAAGCTCGCGATAGTCAATACACATTCTGAAAGTACCATCTTTCTTCTTTACGAACAAGACTGGAGCTCCCCAGGGCGAAGAGCTAGGACGTATAAAACCCTTTTCCAAGAGTTCTTGTAGCTGTGTGGACAGTTCTTCGAGTTCTGATGGAGCTAGACGATATGGTGCTCGAGCTACTGGCGCTGCTCCAGGAGCTAGCTCGATTTGAAATTCAACTTGGCGGTGAGGCGGAAGACCAGGCAATTCCTCAGGAAATACCTCGGGAAAGTCGCGTACAATAGGAATGTCTTCAATTCTCTTCTCTTCCGTTGATGTGTCAGTAACGAGTGTTAAAATGGCAGTGTGGCCCTTTCGCAAACACTTCTGGGCCTTAAGGAAAGAGATGTTGCCTTCGACAGCACCACTCTTGTCGCCACGAATCATGAGAGGTTCTTCACCAGAACGAGGAATGCGGACGATTTTCTCCTTGCAAACAATCTCCGCTTGATGATGAGATAGCCAATCCATCCCAATAACAATGTCGAAACTACCCAGTGTGATAGGAATAAGATCGATAGAGAAAGTCTGACCAGCTAAGACGAGGTTACAACCCTTAACTATGTGTGTGGCTTCAAGACTTTTACCGTTAGCTAGTTCTACCGTGTGTTTGGTGTTCAGGAGTGTTAGAGTGCGCTTAAGCATTTGGCTAACTTTTACGGACGCATAACTAGTATCGGCACCTGAATCGAATAAAACAGTAACAAAGAAGTCGTCCAGAAGAAACTTACCCATCACAACGTTGGGATCGTTCCTTGCGTCACCCTGACCAATCACGAAAGCACGACCTCTTGCCCCATTGCCATTATTGTTACCCCCATTGTTGCCTCCATTGTTTCCTCCATTATTGTTGTTGTTCTGGTTCTGATTTAACTGGGGGCAGTCTTTCTTGAAATGGCCCTCAGCACCACATTGAAAGCACCCTTTGTTGTTACCTTGTTGTTGCCGCTGCTGGCGTTGATTGGGTGGGGCTTGCTGTTGCTGCCGGTTCTGATTCGCCGGATGCTGACTCCTACAATCCCTTGCCATGTGACCAGGCTTGTTGCATCGATGACAGTTGCCTTTACCACATGGCCCACTGTGGTGCAGGTTACAGCGATTACATTTAGGGTGATTTCCTTTGTATCCACCCTGACCTTGATTCCCAGAAGACTGCTGACTGGGGCTCCTGTACTCATCTGTCTTTCGCTGCTGGGACTGAGCTGAAGTAGAACCTTTGCCTGAATTCCCATCCCATTTTCGCTTGTTATCATTGGGTGCGTCAGCAGTAGCAGCACCAATACACTTAGGCAGTTTGTTTTGTTCCACAGCTTGATCGGTGAGACGATGGACTAACTTAATGATCTGCTGAATGGTACCCAGGTTAGCCGAAGTCACGTGACTCTGAATCTCGGGTACAAGGCCCTTGAGGTAAAGTTCAATACGTTTGATGGGAGGGTCCACCATAGTAGGGCACAGGATGGCCAGTTCATTCGACCTCTTGGTATACGCCTCAATCTCAGACCCCGTCATCTTCAGATTGAAAAATTCCACCTCCAGTTTGTGGATGTCATCCCGACTACAGTATTCCTCTTTGATCAGTTCCTTGAAACCATTCCATGGGGTGGCATTAGCAGCAACCAACCCCAGCAGCTGAACCTGAGCGTTCCACCATGTGAACGCTACCCCTTCAAGTGTTCCGGTAGCATATTTCACCCTACGGTCTTTGGGGCATTTGCACATCTCAAAAACTGACTCAACTTTTCAAACCAGTGAAGAAGGCCTACCGCTCCTTCTGTGCCACTGAAAGTAGTAGGTCGGCAGTCCATGAAGGTTTTGAATGTGCACACAGGAGTTTGAGCATGTTGACCTGTTGTGCGAGAATAAAAGACAAGGTTAAGCACGAGGGATGGTTTGCGAAGGTAGGATCTAAACGTCCTAATGTGAGTTGGTATTGCAGGTTATACCTCCTGCAGGGTTGGCTGCGAGTGCCTCAGCAACTCGTTCGTTGATCAAAGCCATCAACTGGCCTTGAGTGAGGTTGATACGTCCTCCGCGTCCGCTCATGATCTTCATAACGAAGCAACGTAGGTGAGAAAAGTGTCGCGAAAGTGCGTAAGTGTGGGATGACAATAGAGAGTAAGCACACAAGGTTCAAATAGCAACTACCACATTATCTAATGCACAGTGAGAACTATCTAACCGACAATATTACATAAATCATACCACTTATGGTGTCGAGTCTTGCACGTGGAGCGTAGCGTCGTTGTGGATCGTTGAGCACTTTACTGGTTATAGTCTGGTTTTATCAAAAAAAAACTTTTCCCTTTTTAAAAACCAAGTTCACTATAACCAATGGCTCTGATACCAATCTGTCACACCCCCAAAATCCACCATGCGGAGTATCACCGCTTGGAGGCGTGACATGACCAGGATCGAGCCACCAATCATTTTGAACAACATAATTAAGTAAATAAAACCAAACACAATACGATTGGTGACCAAAATGAAGTAAACCGATTTTAGGTTAACAGCGGAAGCATAAAACATAAGTTCGAAACACAAGTCCATAGTTCATAAGTTTAAAGTCCAAAACGTAGGTTTAATAATTTCATAAAGTTTATTCATTAAGTACGGGACATATCAGTTCGCATCCCACAACGACCACCTCCATATGCAAGCTCCATAGCATCTAATGACCTGCAAAGCATGTAATAACGAGTCAACAACAAAGTTGAGTGAGTTCACGGTTGGTTGTCCATTTTAGGGTTGTTTCCAAAAACATAGTTTAATCTCATTCGGCTATCCAGCCGTGGGGGTTACCCCATAGTTCGAAAACGTTTATTTGTTAACCATCCCATGTACACCTTCCCTAGCTATCCAGCCCGGCACTTTGGCCGTGGGGAGCTGCCCCAGTATTTTAAACTACCAGACTCATTTATCATATCGACTACTAACAAAAGAAATCAATTGTGCCCTAGCGTCGGTGTTCTATCACCACCGACGTGCCATAGTCCATTAGTACACGCCCGTCCGACTGGCACGGTGTGAGGTTTGTTAAACCTAATAGCGCTATTAACTAATGACCCGCTCGCCATAGCCTCGGCGATTAAGTCGATACAAAAAGGGAGGGAATTCGCTGATAGAGTTCTAGTCCACTAAGTCTAACACGTCCCAACAGGACGAGGAATTTACATTCCTGAACACGTCTCAAAGGACGAGGAATCCCTATTCCTGTACCCATTCCCATTCCCACCGGGAATTTACCATGCTTTGTAGAAAAGTGTGAACTCACCTCGGTTTGCTCGGTTAGATTCTCAACTATAGTTAACAGTCAAGGCCGGTCAATCACGTCCTAATAAGGTACGGATAACAATCAGTTTCTCATGCATAACACATATCCTACGTATGGTTTATTTGCGCATTACTTCTACCACATAACAGGTACACACTTTAACGATTTATGCATATATAAACTTCCCATCCATTCCCCACTCATAAACAAACATACGATATTGCACGTAACACATATAACATGTTAGATCATTCACCGATAGCATACTCGACATTTAGACACGCAAGTCACAACTTATGTCAATTCAGCATTAATATTCAAAACCGGCTGTTTTCGGACATTTAAATAAAATAGTTAAATTATTCCAAAAATTCCCAAATTTTTACAGGATGTCTTAAACATTCCATGTTTTATTGTGTAAAAATATCGGGGTCCGGTTCATTACCAATATTTTATAAAAATTCATATTCCGGACTGAACTCAGATTTATGTATTTCTGACGACAGTCCACGGAACAATTTATTAAAAATTCATCGAGTGTCCGATTTACGAAATTCTAGTGGGGTAATTACAAATGCATCGGTTGTCATCTACTGTTCAAATTTCATGGTCCGATTCATCACAAAACTCAGGTTATGACTGAAAGTATGACACCCATTTATTGCTGTCAAAATTCAGCTTAAGTTGCTGTTACAAATTAATACTTTAAAAACAGTAAACGAAGTCCAAAAATTACGATTCCGGTGCCATTAGAACCGTATTTCATAATAACATATTTTAGATTCAAAATATCGGTTTTTCGTTGAGTTTATGGCCTGTTTACAGCCAACTGAAGTTGGCTGTAAAAGTTGGACAGATTCTGATTTTTAGTGTTTAACCTTCTAAATCGTGTTCGATCGATTCCGTTAACAAGTTTAGTGACCACAACAACATGACACATTAATATTAATCAGTAAAACATCAGATAATCAACCAATAATCATAATCACACAAGATCTACATGATTTACACTAATATTCATCCATTAACCACCTTGTTCATCACTTTAGTAGACTTTTAGTTGGTGATCTTATATGTTAGTGATTTTCAACCGACGAAACTCTTATTAACCACTTTAGAATAGATCAAGAAGATGTTTAGAGTCACTTACTACTAGCTCGAGGCTAGGGAAGATTCAAGGCGAAAACTAGGTGGTTAATAGCGAATGGAGAAGGTCCTTCAACTTCCGAGCGCACCAAGCTTCGTTGTTCACCTTCTTACACCTATGGATGTTCTTGGATTGCTTGAAGATGATCAAATGATGGTGGTGATGGTGCTACTTGTGGCTGGCCGAACCAAAGAAAGAGAGAGAGAGAGACAGTGCCAAGTTTTCTTGTGAAGTGTTTGAATGAAATATGAACTTATGGGTTTACTTATAGACCATTTATCTTAATTAACCATTGGATCTTGTGCTCCCAAGATATTAAACATGTCTAAATAAAATAATCAAGTGTGTAAGGATGTGTCCCCTACATGGGACCGATTTGGTTATGGGGGGAGGGGTATTTGGTTTGGTTTCAATTGATTAGTTAGTAACTAGTTATGTGTAGTTAGGGATTTAAGTTAGTTACTAGTGTGTCATGAATTATAATGGGTGTTCGGGTACCCTAACTAGCTCAGAAAAGAAAAGCAATGTCATTGACAATATTTTCATGTCCCGGGTGATGTCCGGTTGTTCGGTTCGATACTGTTCCGTTAAAGTGCTTAATTAACCCGAAAAGTGTCTTATGTATATATTTTTGCAACGTTTTTAATTTTTAACACTTAGGAAATCACACATGACTATTTAGTAACTTTTCTGTACATTACTAGTATGTTTAACAAATACATGTAAGTATAACACAGATATCAGAAGCAGTTAAATGATTCAGCACAGTCATTAAGCACTTTAATTTTCATTAATAAATTGTACGGAATACATGGGATTTTGAGGGTTGTCACATCGCACGATATGGAAAATCCATTTCGCACGAAATGGAGATGTCCATTTCGTACGAAATGAAGATGGCCATTTCGTGTGAGCCATCTCGTGCGAAATGGGCTTGCCTATAAATAAGTGCCTTGTTCAATTCATTTGTAACATTTGGTTTCCGGTAGCGAAGCTCCGCCAAAGTGTCTCCAGCATTGTAAAACGATCTGATATCAATACAAGAGACAGTTTAAGTGAATCTAAGTGCAAATCAGCTGAAATAACTTCGATACGTCTGTTTACACCTTTCGTATTGAACGAGAAATCTTCTGAACGACTCGTTTGGTCGTGCAAACGATCCTACAAGTGGTATCAATGCTCAGGAGGAAGAGTTCTTACCATTTCAGTTGAAAATTTCTGATTTCTACTCATTTTCTTCACATTTTTCAAAATTAAACAAGTTTTCACGGTTAAAATGGCTTGAATTTCTCATATAACATGCAAAACACTGTTTTAACAAATACTTAAAAGAATCAGACCTTAATTCAAAGTAAAACTTAATCAATTTGTTGAAAAACTGTCCGAAAGTGTGACGTCAGCTCCATTTCGCACGAATGGATACCTGATCGTTTGAACTTGCATCCATTTCGCACGAGACAGGCTTCCATTTCGCACCAAAGGCCATTTCGTGTAAAACAGACATCATTTCACACGAATTGGTATCCCATTTCGCTTGGAAGTGTTTCCATTTCGCTTGAAAAGTTCAAACCGTGTGAATCATACATCCCTTTTTGCACGAAGTGGATAAAAGGTTCCATTTCGTTTGAATAGTGTCATTTCGTATCAGATCCATTTCATGTGAGAGTGTCCCCATTTCGTTTGAAAATGTCATTTCGTATCAGATCCAGTTCGTGTGAGATTCTCATTTCGTTTGAAAGACTGAGTTTGTGAAATTTTTGAAATCGAATCATGGAAAACGAGTTCTACAATGCCTTTGCTACTCCGATGACTGTGACTCGGAGTACTATGCTAGAAAATGAAACAGGCACTACGCAAAAACCGCCTAAGCTTATGAGTTATTGAGGAATATAGTGGATGGGCAGAACGTTTTGAAAATTGGGTTCAAGCATATTACTTAGATGCATGGGAATGTACTGAATATCTATATATTAGACCGGTTAAGGACAACGGAGAGAAGGTTGATATTAAAGATCTAGGTGTTGATGAGTAAAAGAAATACAAAAATGAAAAGATGATGGTTAGTCTTTTGCAGCAAGCTATTAAGGAAGAAATCTTGATTTTACTCCAACATAACGGAAGTGCACATTCAATATGGAAAGAACTGGAAGTAAAGAGATGATCAAGAACAAAATGTCGCTTTTGAAGAAAGAATTTGATCTATTCCGT
>JARYGA010005719.1:0-22279 GCA_030545235.1 Helianthus tuberosus
AGAAAGCGATTTAGAGCTCGAAATCGAACAAGAATTGATATGTGCAAATGATACACATATTTATACAAATTCCAAGTATGAAATAAAATATTTCATTGATTTGGTATTTGTTTGATGGCCATGGGGGCACAGATGTCACATTCTGGGTCTGGGTAGTTTGTAGAGCTCGGTCCGTTCTCTTTCTTGTTCGTATCCGGTCTCCTGATTGCTTAGGAGGTCTGATATCGGTCGTGTCTATTGAGATAGTTCATCTAGATTGATTCGAATCCTCTTAACCTTTTAAAGATTCTGTGATATCTTAGGTCTTCTGTGTCTATGGCTCGCAGTCGCCGGTGGGGTCATTATGCTCAGAATGCTCAACAGCTTTTGAATGTTGAGCTATAAAGGAGGAAACAATAGGAAATTGGGAAGCTTAAATATAAATGTTACTCCATGGAGGACGACTGGCATAAGGTGTTAAGTAGGAAGGAAGCAAGACAGGAGAAATCTTTTGTGAACAGGGAACATAGGCTACGTAACACGACTTCTTTCTTTCTTTCTTTCTTTCCAATCTCCCGGATTCCTGCACTCGGGAGACTTTGTGGCAAGCCTATGAACACTTAGAAAATTTGGAGGACGTCTTCGTTCCTTTTAAAAAGGATAGAGCAGGTAACAAATTTGGTTTCTTAAAATTGTCCAACATTTCGGAACCAGACTGGTGGATTGGGAAGTTGAAAGAGGTAAGGGTTGATGGTGCTGTTATAGGTGTTAACCTGGTGAAATTTGATAGGTTTGAATTGGAGATTGTTTCCCAAAAGGTGGGAGATAGAGTTTCAGTATTTGATAGACTTCAGGGCATGGCTCCGGAGCCTAATCCGGTAGGGGCAACGAGTTATACGACTAAGCTTCAACATGGTAGGAAAACTTACAGTTCTGTTGTTAAATCTAATGGCGCTGACAGTTCTGTTGACAAGATTGAACTTCCTCCAATGAATACGACAACAAAAAAAGCTTTCGAGTTCAAATCTCTCGTTGGAGAAGTTAAAGATATTGATATACTCAATAACCTGAAAGAGTATCTCTCAGGGATCACGGAGGACGGAATTGAACTAAAATATTTAGGAGGTCTCAAAGTGTTACTGTGCTTCAAAAGTCCGGAGGAAGCGGAATAATTCCTGTACCAATCGGTGAACGATTGGGAAAAATGGTTTTCGCGGTTATATGTTTGGGAGGGTATCCCGCCCCTCTTTGAGAGAGTTGCCTGGATCAAAGTGTTGGGTATCCCAGTTTCCCTCTAGGATCGTCACGTGATTAATAAAATAGGGGAGAGACGTGGACGTCTGCTGGTTAAATCGGAGGCGGGGTCGGTTGATGGAAACATGGCAGATGACCGCCTGGCTATCTTAGTTAACACGGGTAAAAGGGTTGTGGTGGAATTTGATTTGATGTGGAAGGAGCAGACAATAAAAGTTTGGGTGGAAGAAATCTCGGGAAATTGGGTTCCGCTGTTTCTGGATGTGGAGGAGTCAGAGTCGGAGTCATTAGGCGATGTGTCTTCCGAATCCGGTGACCTAGATTCCAACCGTTGCATGAGTGATGCTTCATTTCCATGCATGGAGAACCCAATAGACTTCACGGCCCCACATGTCGAGGCGAGCGTCCAAGAGAATGTGTTGCATGGGGAAAGGAATCCGCCGGTTGTAGACATAAATGAGGAAAAAGAAATGGAGGAGGTAGTTGGTAATGATGAGTTGCTTGGGGAGGATTCTCCTGGGGATCCGGGTAATTCTACTAACAACAATATTGAGGAGAGAGAAGGGACAGAGAATGTTAATCAAGGGTGTGGGCCGGACCTTCAAAATGTGGATTCTGGTGTGGACCCTAATAGACTAAGTTATATTACAACCAGGCCCAGTTCGAGGAGAAATAAAAAACCACAGGCCTAATTTGTGACTCCTGGTCTAAATAACTCAATAGCTGAGGGGGTGGATTCCGACCCGTTCAATATCGACGAAATTCTAAGAATGGAGGCAGAGAATGGGAGAGGGGAGATTGAGATTGTTAGCGGTGAGTCGCCCACAGAATCAACTCGAGAGTCTAGTGATGATTTTGTGAAAGAGGTGAATGCTACTCTCGATATTGGTGCCCGGTTAGGTATTGAGGTTAAGGGTTTTGAAAACCATGTGAAGAAAATCGTAAGTGGGGAAATGGAGATCCAATGTTGCCGATGAATTTTATATCCATCAACATTAATGGGGTGTTAGCAGTTGACAACGGTCCGTGGATTCGTAATCTAAAGAAGAAACTAAAAGTGGATGTTATTGGTATACAGGAGACGCATAAACAGGGGTTATCGGATCTTGATCTCTGTAAGTTCTGGGATAATTCTAGCTTGAAGGTCTGTACGGTGGATTCGATTGGCAGGTCAGGGGGTTGGCTCTTTTATGGAACCCGAATATCTTCGAAGAGGATTTGATCCAGCAGAATCAGAGGTTCTTGATGGTCTCAGGTAAAGTTAAGGGTGTGGAAGGTAGGATGAATATTCTAAACTTACATGCCCCTAATAATGCCAATCTTAGGATTATGCTCTGGAATGATATTTTGGAGTTAATGGGCCAACATAGTGGGAGATGGGTGTTATTCGGTGATTTTAATGACGTCCGAGCCGAAAGTGAGCGTGTTAATTCCAGGTTTGATCGAGGAGCGACGGACTCTTTTAATGATTTTATTAGCCGAGCAGGTCTCTTTGAATACCCGTCAATTGGAGGTAATTTCATTTTTGTCTCGGGTCACTCTGATGTCAAATTGAGCAAATTAGATAGGTTTTTGGTCAATGCTGAGTTTTTAAACTCGTGGCCTTTGGCTAAAACGGAAGTTTTGGAAAGAGGAGCCTCGGATCACTGCTCGATCTCTCTGTCGTGTAACACTGCTGATTTTGGCCCCATCCATTTTAATTTTTTTAACTCGTGGGCGGGGGACCAAAAGGTGGCAGATATTGTGCAGTTCGTACAGCCACTGCGACCTTGGGGGATAAGAAGGATGTGGCGTTGTATACGGTTTTGATACGGATCAAAATTGAAATTTAAAAGTGGAGGAGGGAAGCTAAAGAGGCGGAGGATAAAGACATAAAAGAGATGACGAAAACTATAAGTGAGATCGAAAGTAAGGCCGCCCTCGGTCCGCTCTCGGCTTCGGATAAAAGCTGAGAATTGACTACAGAGTGTTGGTTAATGGGCTGGAAATGATAAAGGCAAAGAACGCTCAGCAAAAAGCCCGTATCCATTGGATCAAGTTTGGTGATGAGAATTCTTCATTTTTCATCATACGGTTAACATAAATTTGGCCTGCAGTAGAATTAATGGTCTCAAGTTTAAAGATAAGCTGGTTTCTGTGACAATTGGCACAAAACCGGTAATTTCCGTACAATCTAATTATTATTTAATATCTGCAATTATGTGCTTAAATGTCAACATTGTCTGATTACATTCTATACATGTGAATTCATGCACGTTTTATACTTCAAATATTGCTTTATGCGTTACTCTAAGCGTTTCCCGTTAGAAAGACTACTAAACTCACCGGTAAGACACTCTGTGTCAGCATTTCCGCAGAAAGCAGTCAAACAATAGAAATAGGACCTAGGAATAGGTCCAACATCTAAAATACATTAAAACCCAAGTATGGATACAAGGGTTAACTCATGGACTTCCCGGAAGCTAATTTATGCACTAAAATGCACCCGAAACACACTTTAAATGCAGAATTCTGCACAATTCAGCCATAATTCAGCTTTTAATACCAAAATATCATGCAGAATTTATGAATTAGTGTCCAGAATAACTTACAAAGTGTCAGGAATTGAAACTGTCACAAAAGGTGCTACATACTTAGTAAAACAACGCAATTTAGCACTTTAACGAACCGTAACGAAACGAACAACCAGACACTACCTGAAACACCAAATTTTCACTAGAAACATTGTTTTAGTGTTACGAAGCTAGTTATGGTCACCGAACATTTAATTACATCTCCTAAACACTAAATACCTAAAAATACCTAACTAATACCATTACATTCCAACTAAATCATGTAACTAGTAGTTGAAATGTTACACTTTACCCCCCACCCCCCTTTGTTGGACGGTTGGTAACAAGGGTCCCACATGGGATTTTCTTGTTATATTTTATAAGATATGTTATAGAATATTCCAACATAATATGCCATGTGCTAGGAGGATTTTTATAAAAACCTTAAGTTATAACATAACCATCATTCTCCAACATCTAACACACCAAACACCCCTCCTTCTTCTCCTTTGGTCTCGGCTCAACCCACACACAAACACACATCCATTTTCAAGCTTCAATCTTTCAATCTAAGGTGATCTAGAGGTGTATGGAGGCCATCTAAGAAGGTGTATGGTGCTTGAAGTGGAAGGACCTCACTTTGGAGCTTTTAACCTCTCATTTTCTTCCTTGATCATCATCTTCATTTTTGTGCCACTTCCCTAGCCATTAGAGCTAGTAGTAAGCTTCTTGATCACTAAAATAGTTCATGTTTATGTTATGTACAAGTTTCACCATCTAAACAACTTAACTTTTAATGATAAAATGAAAAGATCTAACATATTCATGAAGAAGATAAGTGAATTTTTGGTGTATGTAATGATGTTGTTGATATTATATCTTGTGTTTATGTTTAGATCAAGTATGTTAAAGCTTAGATCTAACAAGTTTAAGCATGGATCTTGAAGGATCCATGGTTAAACTTGAAGATGAACATATGAAGCATGATGTGAACTTGAAATATGAATTTTTATGCATAAACTAGTATCTTGAAGTAATAAAGTGAGTGTAGAACTAATTTTTGAAACTAAAATTCATGGAAAGTTTGTTAAAAATTTAACATAAAGCTTGTTTTTGAAAGATCTAAAGTTATTAAGCATGGATCTTGAAAGATCCATGGTTAAACATGATGTTAAAAATAATGATCTTTCTAATAAAAATAAAAGTGGTTTTAGAACATGATTTACAAACTTTAAATATCATTAAACTCAAGGATGAGTTGGTTAATAAAATAAAGTTTCATAAAAGTTTGTTAAAATACTCAAGAACACTTATTTTTGGAAAGATCATCTTATGTAAATTGTAGATCTAAAAGACTACACATTTTTAACTAGAAACAAGTTCACCATGATGTTTCATATGGAAAAATTAGTGTATGTTGTTAATGATTATTGTTGAAAATTGTTTTTGGAGTTGAAAAGAAAATAAACACATGTTTTGAAAACATGGGAAACCTACATTTTTAGGGGAAACCATGTCAATTTTTTTTATAAAATTTTGACACTTAGAAAATATAAGTTTGGTGAAACTTATTCCTTAAAAATTCACCTAAAAATATTTACCAAGGTTTCTCTAATTTTTGTGTAAAATCACAAATCAAGAAATGGTGATTTCTTCAAGTTAAAATTAATATTAAGCATGTATATTTTTAGGAAAAATATATATATTTAGTGGTCACCAAATTTTGTGCTAAGTGTATATTATCTATACTATATTATAAAGCATTTCATAAGGATGACGGTAAAATTTAAGTAAATACAAGTTTTAATGCTTATAGTACAATACTAAATGAGATTAGTTTAGGGATAGAGTTGTCTTTCTACATGACTAATAAATTAATCATAAAATATTAAATTAAAATAACGAGTCAGTATCTGCAACTCAATGGTCTCTTTTTCAATGCTAATAACCCTTGAATTCCCTATTTCATAATCACCGCCATTAAAATCCCCAATTGAATGGCAGATCAGTTTCAATTCCCCTCACCCTTTCTACCCCAAATCATATTCCCAAATCAATTGTATTGAATCGCACCAGCACCAGCACAGCAACCGATTCCCTTCTCTTTTCTAACAAAAGCATCACCATCATGAAGAACAACCTGAAACCTCGCTGGCTTGTATTGTTTTAGATTGTTTGTGTTTGTGAGTTCCTACTTACAGTTAAATCAAAATTATATGTGAGATTGACACCCTTCGCTTCCTCTTTATTTTGTATTTTCTCAGATCCTTCTTGGACAACCGGCTATCTCAGGTAAGTTAAATCAAACCCGTATTTGTACAATTTTGGTTCTTCAATCACGTTTTAATAGATTATTTATTGCACATTTTTAGGGTTTTTTATTGTTCAGTTAGGGCCTCTAGAAACATATACTGTCGCTTCAACAAAATGTCATCCTAAAAGTGATGCTAAAATGGTGGTGCAAAGGTATTAGATTTTCAAGGGTTTTTATTAGGTTAATTTAGTTCCTTAATAAATTTTTTTGGGGTTTTTTTTTTATTTACAGAAAAAGAAGAGAAAGTTATAGAGAAGGAATTGAATGATTTTCTTACAATTGTTGTTGTTCAACCTAAGGTACACGTTGGTAGGTTTTGTTTTACTACTTAGGGCATGTTTGGCTAAGCTTTTTGAAAACAACTTATTGACTTATTGGCTTTTTGAAAAGTCAGTATGGAGTGAATTTTTGGAAAAGTCACTTTTCCCTCTCACATACAACCTCATTGCCAAACATCATTTTGGAGCTTATAACTTTTCAAAAAGCCAATAAGTCAATAAGTTGTTTCAAAAAGCTTAGCCAAACATGCCCTTATTCTATTGCAGCTTAGCCAATAAGTCAATAAGTTATTTTTTTGCTGCCCTGTCAATTTTCAGCTGATCTCATTTGCAACGATGTAAAGTTTGTTCTTGTGGGTTATATATCAATCTCACAGTTGGTTTAGGTGTTAGACTAGAGCCATGTTTTATTTGTAAGCTACTAAGCTACTTTAATATCTTAACTGAAAGCATGTAAGTAACATATTTGTGAAATTGGGGGTGTGCACGGGGTGGTTCGCTTTGGTTTTCTTTTTAAGCATCTACCGAACCGAAGCCGATATATTTAGTTATTGGAAAATATTAACTAATAGGTTTTCGGTTAATCGGTTTTTGCTTTTGTTATGGGTTGGTTAACCGTATAGGCCAAAAAATAGAATAAAAAAACTCAATAGCCAATATATGATTTGGCATTTCCACTCTTGCAACCGGATCTTAATTTTTTTCGGGTATACAAGCATGTTTTTATGTTTTTCGGGTATACAAGCATGTTTTTATGTTTTATATGTTGATTCTTCCATATGTTTAGTCTGGTGTTGTGTATCTCTTACTAGAACACAAATGGGTTAGACAAGTTGAAAGTTGGTTTGCGTAATCGTACTGGATGCATTATGTATTAATATATATACATAAAACAAGCGAGTTAAAATTCGGTTTATATATTATATTAAATCTAACAATTTCCTCATCTCTTCATAGGATATGTAAGTGGTCGTTTTTATTCCAAGTTTGTGCGCACCTTATTTCTATTGTCTACACCGTCGATAAATGGGTGGGTATGGTTGTTTGGGTACGGGTCAAATAGTGGTTTGTTACACCTCATCCTGTTCTTCACAAGGTGATTAATTCCTTTCATGAATTTACATTTTTCCCGCTTGCAAATGAATCGTTGACTCATGATTACTAATTTAATCCTCATTGACAGACGTTTACTGGGAATAGGCCATCACTTAGCCTTCTACTTCCATCATTGGATGCTTATAGAATTGGACAGGTTTAACCAGTATAAACTTTAGTCAAATCTGCGTATCTGGCACTGACATCATCTTACGAAATCTTTTTCTACTGTCTGTTCAGTTACTAGCTATCTATGAATAATTGCTATTGAAGGTTTTGTGTGGGGAATCAATTCTTTTGATCAATGGGGAGTTGAACTAGGAAAGGTATGCATGCACACTCACACACACACATACATGCGCATAGGGCTGCAAACGAACCAAACGTTCAGTGAACAGTTTGCAGTCATACGTGCACACATACACATATATTATATGTGTCCGCGTGTTTCTTTTTTTAGTAGATAAAAATTACTAATAAGAAGAGTTTGCAGTCACTTGCATCCCAAGTCAGAAAGCAACTTCATGCATCTCGTAAGAAAGGAGAATCGGTTGAGGGGTTCAATTTTAGTACCACCAAGTTGCTCACAAGATATCTTGAGGTACAAAAGATGCAAACTGTAATCTTTTAAAAGAATACGAGATCAAACTATTAAAACCAAAATTTATTTTTGTTTTTTGGCAGGTGAGTGCAGACGTGCCTTCGAAACACACAACTCTATTGCCTAAGATATAAAGTTTTCTGAAACCAACCCTCGGTTCATGAGCAAACCGAAAAAAGACAAGAAACCAAAACCGAAAACCAAAATACAGAATCAAGTCTCGCCCCTGCCTGAGCTCATTGCGGAGCCCACGAGCGCCCGGTCAATGTTGTTTATCGGGACCCACGAGTATTTAGCTCCGAAGATCATCAAAGGCGAATATCATGGCAGCGCGGTTGACTGGTGGACGTTCGGGATATTTCTTTACAAGCTTTTGTAAAATGTTGCTGATAAATCTGATCTGGTGACAATTAGGAAATATTATTACTTTTTTATTTAATAAACTCCTAGACTTGAAGTGGTATAACCTTGATTTGGTGGCTTATTATTTGAGCCTTAAACTTAAGTTTTTATGGGTCAAAAGTATGGAAAAGTAGCAGTAGTAGCGGTGTATGATAAAGAAGATCACTATTTTTTTGTTGGGTGTGTTAATTACATAACCACTTTTAAATAGGAAATCACAAAAATCATACAAACATATGTACTTGATGTTTTAAGTATTTGTCTTTACACCCAAATGTATACTATTGTAAATTGTCGACCCGCCGCAACGCGCGGGTTCCCCACTAGTGTGTATTATATGTAGTAGTGTATTAGGACTTGAAAAATACACTAAATACTCCCAATGAGTATGAATACAAAAATACACATACAAATACATGAGAATACATAAGTATACAAGTATACAAATATTTCCCACAAGGAAATACATGGACAAATACAAGAAAATATATTTCTTAACATATTATTGAATTTGGACACTTTGGGCTTAAAAATATATTTTTGGACAAATATATGACCATTTCCAAGTAATGGAATTTATGTAAAAATCGGGTGAATATCAAGAATAACCATATATATTTTATAACATGACAATATATATATATATTTGATACAAGTCTTAAAAATACATTATTTTTAATAAATATAACTCTGGAAAGTAATAAAAATCAAAGTATTGATTTTTGGTGAAAAATACAAAATACACAAGTATTTACATAAAATACAAGTATACTTTCCTAAGAATACTTGTACAAAAATAATATTGAATATATTATTTCACGAAATACTTATATTTATTTTTGGGAAAATTATATAAGTAATATACTTGAAAAGTTAAAAATATAAATTATTTTTAACACTTATTACCTTGAGAAAGACTTTATAAATGAATATATATTTGAGAAGGAAAATATATATTTACAAATAAACAATACATACTCAACGGGCAAGACCCGACAAACAAGGGCACGACCCTCACAAAGATTGTACATACAAAGAATATATACATAAAGTAAAGGTGGTGACTTGTACTTGTGTGATACAAGTCTAGTGACTAACATTAATAGAACACGTATAGGTCACGACGCTACAAAACCAACCGGTGAAGTTTGCGGCGCAGGATACGCAAAGTTGTGAGTTCATGTCCCCACTTTTAAACTTTTACTTGTTATCTAAACTTGGGGAAAATACATGTGTTATGGTATGTTAAATACAAAAACTAAGGAATGATACTATAGATCATGTGACGTATAGGGTGCCATAAGCACCATTAATCGGTTACATACCAAGACCGCGGAACAAAATGTTAGATCTAATGGGTTTCAGGCAACCACACTCTTGGCCACTCTTTTACCAAGCAGTGCTTTTGTGTCTCTAGTCGTGAATCGACGAGTAAAAATGCCTATGGTTTGGATGCTTCCTATGTCGTTACATATGTTAGTGGCCTCGCGAACCATTAGCGATCTCGTATTCCTTACATTTATAGAAGTAATTATTTCATACAATTACATACCATGTTTTCTACAACGAATGCTTAAATGTTTTACACAAAAACTGCATGAATTCACACCAACAGTATGTTGACGATTTTTCAAAACTCACATTTATTTCAGGTAACTAAAGTGGATGTGCGTGCGGTCCTACTCTTACTCCAGGATGTCGTTTATGTTTTAGATGTGTTGTGTCAAGACTCTAATGCCACTTTTGTGGGATTTGATTGTTATATTCCATCTCGTGTGGTGATATAATGATTAAAAACCTTATGGTTGTCTTTTAAATAAAGTTGTAAACTTTTCAGACAATATGTTATCTTGTGATGTAAACACTTAACTTATGTTATGTTTTTAATTATGTAATGTTAATGGCATTTGGAGTTATTTTTCGAGCATGTAGTATGTTTACCATTCGTATGCAACGAGAACCTTTCAGGATCACACCTCATGCTTCCGCCTTAGAAAGGGGTGTGACAGATTGGTATCAGAGCTGCGATTGTATTGAAACAGGATTCCTTCTCGAGTCTAGACTACAATCTTTAGGATCCTCTCACGAGAACAATTTTTCAAAAGTTTTCATTGCATAAAACTTTCCGCGACATCCACTACCTGAAACTGTTTTCAAAGAGTCAAGTAAGGACACTACGAGACTTTGGGTGCACTGGAGTAGCACTTGTCTTTGACTGAGAATTACTTGCAACAATGTGTATAATTATTTTTATATTAGTTAAGTAATAATTAATATATACATATACTATGAATAAAATATTACAGGTATACATGTCTTCGTCTGGAAGCAGTGGCCTATCTGAAGGAAGTGAACCGATGATGATTGCCTCTGACGACGAGATTTCTTTAGCACAGAAGACGTTCACGTCTGACTTTGAGATCGACCCTGAGATGATAACCGACGATGATGATCTCGACGATGTCTTAGCTTTACCTTTACCCTTACCCCTCCATGGCCAGCTTATCCTAGGACATCCCGATGGTGAACATCTCGTTGAGCCTTTTCCCATCCATGTTGTTCCTTTTGCCGCCATCCCTGCTGAGGACTGGTCTTTCGTTGATGATCTGGATGATGATATTGACGTCCCCGTGATTGAGGTGGAGCACCTCGACGACGATCTTGGCGATGGAGAAGTCTCCGACGATTGCTATTTGGGGGTTGGTCAGTCTGTTGTGCCAGTTGTTGATATCCCTTCTGATTCCGACCCTAAGGAGTAAGTTACTTCAACTGCACTTTGGACCGTTGACCTAGAGGCATATCCTACTGATGATGCCTCCTCTATGGTCCCAGCTACACCCACTCACACCTCATATCCCCCTCATCCCTCCTCCTCCGATGCCGAGGACTGCTGAAAAACTAAACTCCCTGCTGGAAGAAAGGATCTCCGAAGCTATCGCCCAGTATGAGGCAAACTGCACTAAACACATTGGAGGACCAAGCGGTACTAGGCGTAATGGACATGGAGATTCATCTAGAGGAAACACAACTCAAGGTAACCTTAAGATGATTTGCTAAACATGGTGAAATTTATGGACGGTCTTTGTTTCATTGTTTCATTAATTGCTCAGGTGTGAATTGGTTGGATCAATTCCAGGTTGCACCTTCAAGCAGTTTCTCGACTGCAAGCCACTGAACTATGACGGCACTGGAGGTACAGTGGCTTTTGTGGGCTAGACGGAGAAAACTGATTCCACTATCCGCATGAGCAAGTGTACCGCAGACCAGCAAGTCACTTTTGTTACTGGGTTATTCGTTGATGAGGCTTTGACTTGGTGGAATTTGCAAGTCCAAACTCTGGGTGATGATGCTGCGTATGGTATGACTTGGGATGAGTTGAAGGAAAGAATGAGAGAGAAGTATTGCTCTCATGCTGAACTCCAAAGGTTGGAGACTGAGTTTTGGAACTTGTCCATGGAAGGTGCGGACATTGTTGGTTATACTCGAAGGTTCCATGATCTGTCAAGAGTGATCCCCTATCTGGTGACACCCGAATTTAAGCGCATTGAGCGCTACATCTGGGGATTGGCTCCGGAATTCGCAGTATGGTAACTGCGGCTAAACCCACAACGATAACGCAGGCTGTAACTCTGGCTGTCAGCCTTACTGAGGATGTTGTCCGTATGAAGAAGTTATCGCTGAAACCTACTGAGAAAACCGAGACGCATGCTGAGTCGTCTGGTGACAAGAAGAGGAAGCACTCGAATTTGAGTCAAGCGACGCGTAACAACAATAAGGGTTCCAGCAATAAGAAACGTGACCCCCCCAACCCGCCAAACGAGGCGAAAACACTTGCAGCTGCGAATGACGCTACTACCAGAGGATACCAGGGCACTTTGCCTAAATGCAATTAGTGCAAGCGTCATCATGAAGGAGTTTGTCGTATTCCAAAATGTGACAAGTGTGGAAAATTGGGTCACCGCACCGAGAACTGTTGGGGAAAAGGAAATGGGAATGATAATAGGAACGGGAATGGGAATCGAAACGGTGCTGGTAATGGAAGCGGTAATGGAAATGGCAATGGTAATGGTAATGGTAGCAGGAATGGTAATGGAGCTGGGCAGAACCAAGTATGCTTCGGATGTGGTAGGAAGGAGCATTTCAAGAAAGATTGCCCAAGGGAAAACAATACTCAGGCTCGAGCATTTGTGGTAATGATAAACAAACAAGTTAATCAAAAATAACTTAGTTTGAATAAAAGCTTCATCAAAATAAAAAGTTGCAAAAATACGAAAACCGACACTTGTTACGCTTTTAGCCCTTTTTCTACTAACCACTAACCCAACCACCTACCTTTAACCCTAGCCTAACCCTTAAACCCACAAAGTCCTCTTGATATCTACAAAGGTATTAAAGTTAAAAAGGAGGAGGATTGATTTCTTGGCAAGCCTATGGTAGGAATAAGTTCCATGCCGCTCTCGAGTGATTCACTAAAAATACACCTTCGGCCGAGTGTGAGTGATTTCCTCGTGAGGTATGTGAACTTGTATATAAATAGAATTTTAAAAAAGGCATGTTATGCCCAAATAAGTAATTTCTTTTATGAAAAGTTCTAAATAAATCATTACGAATAGGAGTGTAAATAAACAAAAATAAAACCCAAAAAGATCTTGGAAATCCCGACACTCTACGACAAGCCCAAAACCTTCTCTTCTACCTATTCCATTTGGGAGTGTAAGCCACATATTAAAGAGTTTTGCTTGAGGACAAGCAAAAGTTCAAGTGTGGGGGTATTTGATGTATGTAAAATGCAACATATAAATTACATCAAATAAGGCATAAAACTAACCCTTTTTAAGTACTAATATTGGAAAAAGAGTGTTTTTGTCTTCCTTTTGTATTTTCAGGATTAAATGAGCTCAAAAACGCAAAAAAAGCAAAAAGACAGCTAAATCCAACATAAATACAAGAAAAGGAATATTAGTGGACTGCCCGAACCCTCAATGACACCTTCCAAAGCAAAGAAGAGAAATCAGAAGACTGAACACGCCCCGTGCTCAGCCAGCACGGGGCCGTGCCCAAGAAGCAGCAGAAAAGACAAACCTATAGAAGCTTCTATTGCCCACCACGGGCCGTGCTCAGCGGACACGGGGGCGTGTCGAAAGTACAGCAGGCGCATTTATTGTAATTGCGAATTACAATTAATGAGGAGAGAGATTGTCAGACGGACACGGGGCCGTGCCCAGCGGACACGGGGCCGTGTCCAGCTCTCTGTTCAGCCTATAAATAAGAGTGCTTGGATTCATTTCATCTCATCCCTTGGCACACCGCCTCTCTCACACTTCATCCACCACCCACCACCATCACAACACCATCATCCACCACCATCATCCATTGTCCATCGTAGAGTGTGTGAGTCGTCTCGGGATCCAAGATTGATCGTAAGAGTTCTTGACAATCAAGGCCATGTTTGCCTAAGTCTCTTACATCACTTGGTGAAGACGAAGTGTCTAGTATAATACTTTTTATTTCTAATCTTTTGCACTTTTTATTTGGTTTTGTATTAATGACTTTAATAACTAGTTACTTATGTTGAAGGTGATCTTTCCTTATCGTTTGTCCGTGGTGTCTTGGCATTATTTTACTGTCTATATAAAATAAAGGATTTTCACCATTCATATCTCCACGGTCTATATGGAGATATGTTGGCTACCTGGTAGGGGGTTAAGGGAACGGTTTGGTAAAGGTCTTGCCATTGTTCAGCGTTTAGAGGTCCTGCAATGGACCTGGGTCAAATTTAGTAGGACCTCCTTCAATACTTCACGGTATTGGATGGCGGGGGTCCAAACTCTTTGATCCCCTCATAAGTTAACTACTATTAATACTATAACCCGGCTATTTAGGACTGTATCCCTGCTGACTCAGACTACTTAGCCGAGGGTAACGTCACCGCCAAAAGCGGGGCCTACCACAATACTGCATTAATAACTTAATTCATTATCTTCCAATAATCCACCCTTTTAGGATTGTATCCTTGCTGACTCAAACTACTGGGGTGAGGGTAACGTCGCCTTCAAAAGAGGGGTCTACTACAATAACTAAGATAATCTCTTAATTATGTGCAAAAGTGCGGAAATAATCAAAGGTTATACTAGATACGAGTCGGAACCAAGTGATTCATCTTGTCTATCTGTTTTTTTTTTCTTTTATTTTTTTTTTCAGCATTTTAGTTAGTTTTTATTTTTCTTAGTTTAAAACATTTTTCTAAACCTTTTATTTTGGTTAGACGTTGAGGATAAACCGGTACTAAAAGCTCTTGTGTCCTTGGACGACCTCGGTATCTTACCAACGCTATACTACACTCAACGATGGGTGCACTTGCCCATATGTGTGTTTAGTGTTAGTGAAATATCGTGTTTTATAAATTTAAAACTTGGCTAAAATAAGTGTTAAAAAAGGGCTTAAAATATACACCTAATATATACGACACTTTATCGCAGATCAAGTTTTTGGCGCCGCTGCCGGGGACACAAAGATTTTAAGAAAGTTAGGAATCAACGGCCTAATCATTTTTTTTATTTTTTTAGGATTTTTCTTAGTTTTTCAGTTTCTGCAGAGCTCAGCACGGGCCGTGCCCGCTGAACACGCCCCCGTGCTCAATCATTGGAACTGGCAATCCTGTTTTACATCAGACAGTAAGCTGAACACGGGGCCGTGCCCGCTCAACACGCCCCCGTGCCCAAGTTTCAGTTACTGAAAACAGAACCGTTAGATCCCGGCGGTTGGTAATTTCTGACATAAACATGAGTGATAGTAATTATTTTTACTTTAGGCACTCTTATGGTACGTGGTGTCAATTATGTGGTGGCGAACATGAAGAAGTAAAATGCTACTTCTTAAATTATAGGCCCCACTACATGAACCCACCAACTTCTCACAACCTTAAGAGGGGCGAAAGTAAAAATAAGCACTATTTCTCCCTCGAATGCGCCCAGCCAGATATTCTAGGGGAAATGCTCCTTGGCGAGTTATTTAAACTAGAAGAGCTAATTCTGAAATGGTTAGAAGAGCTTGGGAAGGATTTTATTGATCCACCCCAAGACGATACCCATGAAGAAATGTTGGAACCGCATTCCGACAACCTCGTTGCTCCCGAAAATACCGTCGTACCTAGCAAAGACTTGGACGATAGTCGTCCCTGTGTCGATTGTGCCGTGAAGGACTCTCCATCGACTTCGTTCGGTGCATACATAGACCTGAGCGATTCGGCATACACCTTCTTTAACAAGAGCCCGGGAAAGGGTTGGACTTGTCCACCTAGAATGAAAATAGGAATTACCCTCACCGACAACCTCTTGCGTTCTCGCCTTAGTCTAGGACAATTAAGGTATATTAGGCACTTTGGGGTTGTTCCAACCAGTAAGGAACCACCCGATGTCGATGAGATCCTTGAAGTAGCAAAACTCCATAAAGCAGCCTCCAGACACGGGGCCGTGTCCAGGTCAACACGCCCCCGTGCTCACTAAAAAAGATTCTCTGCTGATTTGGTCAGAATACGGACAAAATGTGTCAGGATTTCCTCTGAACACGGGGCCGTGTCCAGTCAACACGGGGCCGTGCCCAGTGCGCTGTCGTTTTCTTTAAATGCAGCCTGATTCCTGCTCATTTTGACCACCTCAATTGACAGAGATCCCTGGGATTTTCACTCATACCATCCTAGGTAAGTGTTAAAAGAAGGTTCCAAAGGACCCTCTTGTCCCTTCCACTTTTATTCATTTCCTCCTCTTTCAAAAATTTTTCAAAATTTCCTCCATGGAAGCTTGGAAATCCCTTGATTCCAACCCTCTATGTGAAGTTTGTAAGATTATTTGCTAAAGATTCTTGCTTAAAGTTAGTTGTATAACTTTGTTTTAAATTATCTGAGCTTAAAACCCAGATAGAAATCATAAAAATAATTTAAAACTTCAAGATTCTTTAGCCAAAAATCCTACAGACAAATGGACACGGGGCCGTGCTCAACGAGCACGGGGCCGTGTCCAGAGGCTCTGTTTTGTAAAAATTTAGCTTTCTTCGGTTTCCTTCACAGAAAATGGCAAGCAGAACAAGCGGATCATCTTCAAGAAATAACCGACAAGGGAGGAGATCTTCAACAGCAGAAGACTCTCTTGTAAACTATGTTTACGCTCTAAGGGAGGCTATTGATGAAATGACGGGAGTGGAAGAAGCATTGGTCGACCGTATCAACCATCTTACAGTAGGGCTGGAGGGCTGTCTCCATGAAGTAAACCTCTTGCACCAGAGGTTGAACCTTCTCGCCTCCCCGCCTTTGGTACCTATAATAACCCAAAGGGCGTGGAACATGGTGCCCGAAGTTGTCATCCCAGCCGAATGGTACGCCATGCACCAAGAGCTTCCGCGAAGAGTGGTGCAAGGAGTCCCAGTGAATGTTCCCCCTCTGCCACCAGCAGCGGAGGAAAATGGAGCCGCATTCTTCCTTCCTAGGGAGATCGAAGAATGGCTTTAAACAACGTTTAGGGAAGAATTCGTTCGGCTAAAAGTCCTACTATATCGGGAAACCATTCTCGAAATTTTCTTAAAATAGTAGAACTCCTTATGATAACCTCGTGTACCTGCTGACCTATTTAGTTAAGTTTTAGTTTTATTTTAATTTAGAATTATGTAAGTTCTCTCTATGATGAAATGAAATGATGGTTTTAAGGTTTGGATGGTTTGTAATGAATAAAACACACTCATGGTGGTAAAGGATGAAAAAGGGAACGAGAAAAATGATCCCATGCACAAGAACAAGGCAACCCGACAATTCTCTCCATTCCAGAAGGTTCAACACGGGCCGTGCCCAACCAACACGGCCCCGTGCCGAACCACCTGCAGAAAAACGCCCAGTTCAGGTACCTGGACACGGGCCGTGTTCACCCAACACGCCCCCGTGTCCAGACTTCTGTATCTCTTATTTCAATTTTGTTACTGGCACTTGAACACGGGGCCGTGCCCGGATAACACGGGGCCGTGTTCAGTGCCCAGTAACACAAATTTTTGCTTTTTAAACACTATTTTACACATCTAATCAACCTAAAAATTTATTTTTGAGACACATTGAGGACAATGTGTAATTTAAGTGTGGGGGGGGGGGGGGGGATGCTAAAACCTTGAATTTTGCAAGTCCTAAATACAAGCCTTACACAAAACTCTATTGGAACCGCTAATCACCCCAATTTTTTTCAAAAATTTCATTTTTTTTTTACTTGTCTAGGTTTAATTCGGGAAATTCAAGTTCTCAAAAAGGTTATATTTTTACAAATTTACAACCGATAACGTAGTGATAAAAAAAAGAACCAACATAAGAAAATTATGAAAAGGCATGACAAACTTAGTTAAAATTTGATTATATATACTTGATCACATAAAAACCCATTCCCACAAAAGTGAGTTTTGAGCCTTTATTGAGCATACAAATTTACATCTTTAGACTAAATGCTCATTTTTCGTTTCTTGTGTGAATAGCCGCTTGGTTCTTACGACTCTAGAACTTGCCATGACAATACATTCCCGGTCCTTATCAACTTAAACCCAAGTAAGTAAATGATGGAGGCATTAGGACTAACCCTTTTTATTTCTACACCATTATTTTTCTTTTTCTTTTACCACCTACCCAAAAAAATCCCCCTAGTTAGCCCCTTTGAGCCTAAACCTTTTCGTTTCATCACCCAAACAAAAACCCTTTTACCCACCAAAACCTTTTTCATTTTTAACCCTTTATTTTAGTAACAAGTTTGGTTCTTCGTGAAAAAAAAAATGTGTGATAATGATGAAGCAAAAAGAAAATAAACAAACAAGTTAATCAAAAATAACTTAGTTTGAATAAAAGCTTCATCAAAATAAAAAGTTGCAAAAATACGAAAACCGACACTTGTTACGCTTTTAGCCCTTTTTCTACTAACCACTAACCCAACCACCTACCTTTAACCCTAGCCTAACCCTTAAACCCACAAAGTCCTCTTGATATCTACAAAGGTATTAAAGTTAAAAAGGAGGAGGATTGATTTCTTGGCAAGCCTATGGTAGGAATAAGTTCCATGCCGCTCTCGAGTGATTCACTAAAAATACACCTTCGGCCGAGTGTGAGTGATTTCCCCGTGAGGTATGTGAACTTGTATATAAATAGAATTTTAAAAAAGGCATGTTATGCCCAAATAAGTAATTTCTTTTATGAAAAGTTCTAAATAAATCATTACGAATAGGAGTGTAAATAAACAAAAATAAAACCCAAAAAGATCTTGGAAATCCCGACACTCTACGACAAGCCCAAAACCTTCTCTTCTACCTATTCCATTTGGGAGTGTAAGCCACATATTAAAGAGTTTTGCTTGAGGACAAGCAAAAGTTCAAGTGTGGGGGTATTTGATGTATGTAAAATGCAACATATAAATTACATCAAATAAGGCATAAAACTAACCCTTTTTAAGTACTAATATTGGAAAAAGAGTGTTTTTGTCTTCCTTTTGTATTTTCAGGATTAAATGAGCTCAAAAACGCAAAAGAAGCAAAAAGACAGCTAAATCCAACATAAATACAAGAAAAGGAATATTAGTGGACTGCCCGAACCCTCAATGACACCTTCCAAAGCAAAGAAGAGAAATCAGAAGACTGAACACGCCCCGTGCTCAGCCAGCACGGGGCCGTGCCCAAGAAGCAGCAGAAAAGACAAACCTATAGAAGCTTCTATTGCCCACCACGGGCCGTGCTCAGCGGACACGGGGGCGTGTCGAAAGTACAGCAGGCGCATTTATTGTAATTGCGAATTACAATTAATGAGGAGAGAGATTGTCAGACGGACACGGGGCCGTGCCCAGCGGACACGGGGCCGTGTCCAGCTCTCTGTTCAGCCTATAAATAAGAGTGCTTGGATTCATTTCATCTCATCCCTTGGCACACCACCTCTCTCACACTTCATCCACCACCCACCACCATCACAACACCATCATCCACCACCATCATCCATTGTCCATCGTAGAGTGTGTGAGTCGTCTCGGGATCCAAGATTGATCGTAAGAGTTCTTGACAATCAAGGCCATGTTTGCCTAAGTCTCTTACATCACTTGGTGAAGACGAAGTGTCTAGTATAATACTTTTTATTTCTAATCTTTTGCACTTTTTATTTGGTTTTGTATTAATGACTTTAATAACTAGTTACTTATGTTGAAGGTGATCTTTCCTTATCGTTTGTCCGTGGTGTCTTGGCATTATTTTACTGTCTATATAAAATAAAGGATTTTCACCATTCATATCTCCACGGTCTATATGGAGATATGTTGGCTACCTGGTAGGGGGTTAAGGGAACGGTTTGGTAAAGGTCTTGCCATTGTTCAGCGTTTAGAGGTCCTGCAATGGACCTGGGTCAAATTTAGTAGGACCTCCTTCAATACTTCACGGTATTGGATGGCGGGGGTCCAAACTCTTTGATCCCCTCATAAGTTAACTACTATTAATACTATAACCCGGCTATTTAGGACTGTATCCCTGCTGACTCAGACTACTTAGCCGAGGGTAACGTCACCGCCAAAAGCGGGGCCTACCACAATACTGCATTAATAACTTAATTCATTATCTTCCAATAATCCACCCTTTTAGGATTGTATCCTTGCTGACTCAAACTACTGGGGTGAGGGTAACGTCGCCTTCAAAAGAGGGGCCTACTACAATAACTAAGATAATCTCTTAATTATGTGCAAAAGTGCGGAAATAATCAAAGGTTATACTAGATACGAGTCGGAACCAAGTGATTCATCTTGTCTATCTGTTTTTTTTTCTTTTATTTTTATTTTCAGCATTTTAGTTAGTTTTTATTTTTCTTAGTTTAAAACATTTTTCTAAACCTTTTATTTTGGTTAGACGTTGAGGATAAACCGGTACTAAAAGCTCTTGTGTCCTTGGACGACCTCGGTATCTTACCAACGCTATACTACACTCAACGATGGGTGCACTTGCCCATATGTGTGTTTAGTGTTAGTGAAATATCGTGTTTTATAAATTTAAAACTTGGCTAAAATAAGTGTTAAAAAAGGGCTTAAAATATACACCTAATATATACGACACTTTATCGCAGATCAAGTTTTTGGCGCCGCTGCCGGGGACACAAAGATTTTAAGAAAGTTAGGAATCAACGGCCTAATCATTTTTTTTATTTTTTTAGGATTTTTCTTAGTTTTTCAGTTTCTGCAGAGCTCAGCACGGGCCGTGCCCGCTGAACACGCCCCCGTGCTCAATCATTGGAACTGGCAATCCTGTTTTACATCAGACAGTAAGCTGAACACGGGGCCGTGCCCACTCAACACGCCCCCGTGCCCAAGTTTCAGTTACTGAAAACAGAACCGTTAGATCCCGGCGGTTGGTAATTTCTGACATAAACATGAGTGATAGTAATTATTTTTACTTTAGGCACTCTTATGGTACGTGGTGTCAATTATGTGGTGGCGAACATGAAGAAGTAAAATGCTACTTCTTAAATTATAGGCCCCACTACATGAACCCACCAACTTCTCACAACCTTAAGAGGGGCGAAAGTAAAAATAAGCACTATTTCTCCCTCGAATGCGCCCAGCCAGATATTCTAGGGGAAATGCTCCTTGGCGAGTTATTTCAACTAGAAGAGCTAATTCTGAAATGGTTAGAAGAGCTTGGGGCGCATTTGGGTTCCGCTCTATGGCGGTATTCGAGAAGTCATCTTTGATGAAGCTCACAAGTCAAGATACTCGATCCACCCAGGATCGGACAAGATGTATCAAGACTTGAAAGAATACTATTGGTGGCTAAAGCTTAAAAGCGACGTTGTTGTCTATGTTGGGAAATTCCTAACCTGTGCTAAGGTTAAGGCCGAATATTAGAAACCGTCTGGTCTACTGCAACAACCAGAGATACCCATGTGGAAGTGGGAGCAAATATCCATGGACTTCATAACCAAATTACCCAGGACCCCTAGAGGGCATGATATGATATGGGTGATAGTTGATCGATTAACGAAGTCTGCGCATTTCCTACCAATCCGAGAGAAGGATAGCACTGGGAAGCTTGCTGAGCTGTATCTTAAAGAAATTGTGGCACGTCATGGAGTACCTATTTCGATTATTTCAGACAGAGATGGACGTTTTGTCTCAAGGATCTGGCAATCCTTCCAGGAGGCCTTTGGATCTCAGCTAGATCTAAGCATGGCCTTCCATCCGCAAACAGACGGCCAGAGCGAACAGACCATACAAACACTGGAAGATAGATATGCTTCGCGCATGTGTTATGGATCTAGGTGGCAGCTGGGATACTCATCTACCTTTAGTTGAGTTTTCCTATAATAACAACTACCATACGAGTATAAAAGCCGCACCGTTCGAAGCTCTATATGGCCGCAAGTGCCGCTCGCCGTTATGTTGGGCAGACGCTGGAGACAAGTAGTTGATTGGTCCTGAACTTGTTCAAGAGACAACCGACAAGATTATGCAGATTCGAGAGCGCATTAAGGCGGCTCGTGATCGACAAAAGAGCTACGCTGATCGAAGACGAAAAACCTTAAAATTTGAGGTGGGAGATAAAGTTTTGTTGAATGTCTCACCTTAGAAGGGTGTAGCAAGGTTTGGAAAACGCGGAAAGTTGAATCCACGATACATTGGACCATTCAAGATCTTGGAAAGAATTGGTACCGTGGCGTACATATTGGAGTTACCGGAAGAACTTAGTGGTGTACATGATACGTTCCATGTGTCAAACCTTTAAAAGAGTCCAACCCAAGAAACAATTATCGACCCTGCAGATGAGGTGC